>JBAMBJ010001852.1:0-17059 GCA_037043495.1 Drosophila recens | reverse complement strand
CTTTAAAAAATTCCTAGAATGTCAAAATATTATATCCTTGCATGTGAAAGTTTCCACATCCTCACACGTTCTATCCTAAGTCCATATTTACCCGCGGGCAGATGACAGCCTTATCAGATTGGTGATTAAGGCAAATAAGTAAATTTCCAGTTTTTTCTTTTTTTTTTTTGTTTTTAAGTACGTAAATAAATACATGTTATATCTTGGGCGACGGGAATGGTATGATCTTGAAGTAACCGTTGGCCATAAAAATTTTGGGGTCAGCTGGTCCACTGCCATCCGGGTTGGTTTTCCAACTAATGGTCAGACAGGGCTCGCCGGGTTTGGCATTCTTTTCAATAGTAATCTGATAATCCTTGGCATCCTCAGGGCTCGCATTGTTTTGGATAAATAGAATGGGTCGTTGGCTGAAAGCGTCATCCGGAGGCGGCACTACATATAATGTTCAAGAGTGAACGGGGAGTGATTCATAACTGCATTTTCTAGGAATCTAATCCACTTACAGGGCTGGCTCCGGACTGACAAGCAAGCGAACAGCATAAGCAGCAGCGCCGACAACGCCAGAAACTTGTGCAATGTTTTTGATTTCATAATTTATTTGTATAAAATATAAACAAAGCGCTGAATACAACGACTAATGAAAGCGTCGGTTTTGTTTTATATACTAGATGCTGCACGCGTCTCTATATAAGAAGGAACTAATGCTACTCGTGATTATCAAGCGACGTCTTGAAACAGCGCGATCTCAGCTCGAACTGCCGGCGGGTTTGAGTGACTTTAACTGAGAAAGCACAAGCGTCATTTCCAATTTAAGTAGGAGAGAGATACCACTTACTGTCCGTCTCCGTCTCCCTCTTCCTCTCTCTCTCTCGCAGCTTCTCTGCGACTCTCCCAGTCAGAATTATTTCACCTGGCGGGGTTGATTTAGAATGTTTAGCTTATCGCATAATTAGGCTTGAATGAATTACTAATATACAGAAATATGTATGTATTCTGAGCGGAGATTGTCTGCTCAAATTGTAAACAAAGCCCAGCGACTGATTGTGTCAGTATCAATTTGAGTATACGCTCGCCTGTTGCTGATAGAGAGCAAAGCATAACAGAACAGAACAAAACAAAGAAAACGCTCTGTGGCTTCAACTGCGCTTTTGAGGTCGACAGACCATCTTCATGCAATTGTGCAAAGCAGCAGAGAAGAATTAAATCCAGCTCAAATTAGAATGAACTAATTAAAATATTCATTATTAAACTGTTTATATACAAATGTATTTGTAAATATATTTATATATATTTTTAACATTAAAAAATATCTAAATATATTTATTTAAATCCATGAATGTATTAAATAGTTTTTTAAAAAAACAACCCATTTAAATTTAAATTTAAATTTTCACTTAACGCTATAAACCAAAACTATTTAGTATATTTGATAGTTTATATGAGTAAATATATCTCTTAAAGTTT
Organism: Drosophila recens; assembly: GCA_037043495.1. NCBI lineage: Eukaryota > Metazoa > Arthropoda > Insecta > Diptera > Drosophilidae > Drosophila > Drosophila recens. The sequence continues at coordinate 15,595 of JBAMBJ010001852.1, read as the reverse complement.
TACATTAATGCCCATGAATTTTACGCCAAAATATCTCTCAGATTGCTTTCAGATCTCTGACCCTGAAAAAATGGATTTCATTGGATCTATTTTATGATAATCACCAAAGAAACAAAATATTATAAGCCAACATTTAACTTAACCATGTCTGATAGGTCCCTGAAAACTATATTAGAGATATTTTGACGTAAAATTTATTGGAATTAATGTCCAATTTTAAAATATCTCTCAGACAAAATTAAACTGTACATTGAATACCAACGGACCTAACAGCGTACAATTTTTGATTTAATAATTTAAATAATAAAAGAATGGCGCCAACTGCTTAAGCTGTAAAACTGCTTGCTTATGTGCCAACTACTTGTTTGAAAATTGCACTGCTTGAGCTATACTGCTTCTTATACTGTATAGAGTATTAGAGTTTTATATTTGAACTGCTTGTCTGCCAACTACTTGTTTGAAAATTGCACTGCTTGAGCTATACTGCTTCTTATACTGTATAGAGTATTAGAGTTTTATATTTTAACTGCTTGTCTGCTTGCACACTGCTTGCAGCTAAAACATCGCGCTCGCTAAAAAACGTACTGCTTCAATTTTTGATTTTATGGCGCGCAATTTTAAATTTCAATAAACAGTTGCTAATAAACTTAACATTAGGGAAAAGTAAGAGAGTCTATATACGAATGGCATGTAATAAAATTTTTTTAATTACTTTCATTGATTGTATTTAATACTGTATTTTTAGTAAAAGCGCGCATCTAAATTAAATTTTTGTACTTTAAGGTGTTAATTATTACGCTTAGAGACATTTATTATTGAATTGACACGATTCTTCTGCATTTTCTATCATACACCCAAAATAGTTTTAAATTAAGTATTTTTATTATTTTAATTGATGATGATTTACCTATTTACTAACTGTTTTCAGGGAAATTCCACATCAAATGTCCAAAGAGTTTAGGCGTATTGTTAAATTTTTGTTTGGGATTGCCCTAAATTTGTTAGCCTTTTTACCGCATTGAAAAAAGGAACCTATAAGGAACCTTTCAATCGCTAGATCCGTGAAAAATTTTTCCCTTTTGCCCGCACTATAACAAATTTCGTTGTCAAAGAAAAACTGAGTGTCATAGTTAATTTTAATTTGCATTTAATTTATTATATTTCTAACTTACAGCGAAAAACATTAAACGTATTTTTAAACAAACAAGCTTAATATTCGTATGTATATTTATATGGTTAACTTAGCAACAATTGTTTATATTTTACATTGCAAATTAGTGGAATCTAAATCTTAGCCTAAATCGTTACAAAGTTGGAAAGATGTTTTCTATTTGATTTGTAGCTTGTGGAGGGACTGGGCGTGGGTCTTAAGGACACTTGAGGGATGGTAAATAATATATATATATATATATATAATCTAAATGTCAAATGGAAATTAAATTAACTACATTGACTCTGCCCTTGGACGGAAACCGTTGCTTACAAAATTGCCATAAACAATTTAATCAAAATTAAATTCTCACTTTGTCTAGATACAAATTAACATTGCGACATATTTGGAAGACAAATGAAAATAATTTGTTTATGTCAATATTAACACACTTTCTGTTTGTTAATGAAATCTTGAAACTTGTCCATTGATTTTGTATTTCTTCAAATGTCGTTTTGTGTTGTTGTTGCTACTATACACAGTCTTTGTAATTGTTTTTGTCGTCGTTCTTCTTAATTCGTATTGATGCTCTTTTCGTTAATCGGATAAATCTAAATGCCGTCTAAACCTCTGTGCTGTGCGTTTGAATTCGCACCTTCTTCACACTCCCACTGCGACGCATTGGTGGAGAGCTGCCCGAGCCGGAGTAGCCTGGATTTTGAATTCCCAGCGTCGGATCTGGCCTGGGTCGTGGTTTCTTCAGACTGGAACGCAGCGGGGAACGTGTCACCGATTCCAAAGTGGACCCATTCGAGACACTGGTCACAGTGGTGCTCATAGAAGCCACACTTCCGGCAGTTCCAGCCCCATTCCGTATGCCACTGTACGGCTTTCCAGAGGCGTCTGTGACCGAGACGCCATTTCGACTGCGAGGTTCCTTAAAGCCTGGATTATTAAACGTCGTGGCACTCGCCGGCGATGAAGCGTCCAGCGCCATTGTCGGATCGCCTCCAGAGCTGCGCGAGAAGATGACATCATACAGGGCGGCCACGAACAGACCAATAGATAAGACAATCACAACTATCTGTGGATCATTAAGAAAATATTTGTAGTTCGACCAGCTTATCAGAGACAAGAATCGTAAACTGACTCACCTGTATATAGAAGGAAATGCCACGCGATATTTTGAAACCGAAGCGCTCCTGTTCATCAATTTGCAGAGCGAACAGCACTGTGGCTATTATGGCCAGCAAACCTGCAAGCCACATTAGTTATTGTTAGTCAGGCATTATTCACACAGACAACAGCAGAAACACTTACCACCCAGCAGCGCCAGAATGAGCTTGACAATGACCAGTGATGTGTAGGACATGACAACCTTCTCCCGTGACGATATCATCGCGTGTTGGATGACCGACAGTATGCAAAAGATGCCCAGCAGTGCTGAACTGCCGACAGCTAAAAGTCCGCTGACGAATACTGCATCTGTAAATAAAGGATAATTAGCAAAATGTATACAAACGAATAATATTAAGTGTGAGCTTATTCGTCTAACCTTTAGAATAAGTAGCGTAAAATACATTAATATGTGCTCAGAAAACATTGCAAAGAACTTAACCCTTAACTGATTCCCCTACATAATAAACATCTGATCTAAAAAAATATAATGTTTTTGGTAACAATTGTTGCAAATTCAGCAACATTTTGCCTTGAGTTATTGCCTAGTGCATTAACTTATAAGGATATCTTTGAAGCACTAGAAAATAAGAAAAATAAATGAATTAACTTATTTCTAATTTTACAATGGATTTGTAGAGAATAGCCCATAGGAAGGCTGATGAAAAGAATCACAAATTTGTGAAAGGGAAGCCAAGCGAAGAGCTCAAAGTTACTCATTACGAAGAAGACAGTTTACAAGCTAAAAGTACGTTCTGGGAAACGAGAAACGAATTCATAAAGTTTATAATGATGCCTTCTTAATAATATGCATTTAGATTAAAAGTCGCAAACCTAGAACTAATTAAACTGGAAAGAAAACTTTTGTTAAATTACAAGACATGAGCTGGCGTTAATGGGCTCTGAAAAATGTATATACAATATAATCTCAGAACTTACTGCTCAGCCTGAACTTGGAGACATCGTTGCCACATTTTTCCCGGTTATAAGTCAATTGCTTGCACACTTTAAAAGGCCCAAAATAGCCGCGATCGTAGTCATAGCCACCTGTAGAGTATGTAAAAGGGTGAACACATTAGAGAATTCGAAATATTGCATGGAATTTAGTGAGTACTCACCTGATGGACTATCGTAATAACCCCAAATGGGTATGCCAATGGCGACAGAGGCCAAAGCAAAGCACACGAAACCCAAACAGGTCACCCCAGCAACATAAAGTGTCGACGTTGCCATGTTTTACTGTACAGCATAACGATGGGGATGACTTGCGAGTGTTCTCTTGCTAAATACTGAGATCCAGGGTGCCAAAGTTGTTCCTAAACAAGCACAAGAAATGTAGACAATGATTAATACCAATTGATTAAATATGTATTTGCTTTTCAGCTGGCACAAAAAATATTTCAAAAGCAAATAAAATTCTTGCTGGCTTTTGGGGCCTCGTCAATTGAGTAGTTTATCATTTATAAAATGTCAATGCTGTGTGGGTTGTGGATGCCAATGATGAAATTGTCAGGCACATTCTAATGCGAATGAGAGACGATATGTTGACTTACCACCCAATTCACCCGCTCAGCTAGTAAGCTAGTAAGCCAGTTAGCCACTTGGCCCACTTGGCCTACTTGGCTCATTTGGCCACTTAGCCTGATCACCTTTCGTTTTGTCTTTGCGTACTGTGGGTGGCTAACATACGAGTAATGTACGCGTAATCCAATATTTGGCATTGTGATTACATAAGTGGAAGACGGCTTGGCTCATCCACTTGCTCAAATACTTGTAAGTCTTACAAAGCCCATGAGTAGTCGGTCATCATCGTCATGGCGAACAATTAGATCTCATTCATACATAAAGAGCTGTACTTGTCGCTGACCTTGAATTGCGGAAAAGCTTTCGCAGAAGTGGCACGTTGGCTCATTGTGAGATATGGAGATGCCTAGAAACACACACACTCACACACACACACAGATGCATGTCTGTGCAAATGTGTTCTCGTACTCAAACTGACAGAGAATGACACAGTTGTCTCAACTATCTGTCAATTTAAATGTCTGGCAAATATTTGTGCTCTGAAATAAGCCGATTTTATAATAAGCCGATTTCCTGTAATTAAACGCCAATTACGAGCATTTGCCAACTCGTTAATATCAGTATCTGCATTTGTATGTGTCAATGTATGTATAGCATTACGAATATATCTCAGATATTTAAACAATTTTTTAACAATTTCGTGCTAATTGAAAGACTATTAAAGATCACCAGAAGCTATTTGAAATATGGGGCGTATGTGTGATTTCAATTACACTTCTATCGGTAATAACCCAACCGTTCAGAGCGTTAATATAAAGTTAAGCCAAATAAAGCAGAATATCATCGAATTTTTATACAAACATTTTTCAATGTCTACTATCTGTTTATAGAACAATTTAAAGGTAAATTAACTAATGTATAATATTAATGTATAATATTTAAGTAACTCGCAACTCTTTGTAACTGAAATCTGACTTAGATTATCATCAAATTAAGTACATACAAAAACCTAAATCTATTTTAAAATCTAAAAGCATTAATTAGATTCCTTAGATTAGCTTGTAACCTGTAGCTGTAATAAACAAAAGTCTCCGCTGGGTTCTCAGACTTACAGTGAGACAACAACGAGAGGAGCAAAACGAGAAACTAGTCCGAAACTTAAGATGACAAAGCCGATACGGCAATAGAGACAGCGCCAAAACAACAGCCAGCGAAAGAGAACCAAGAAATTGAAGCTGAACGCGACTTGGTAACCGGGCGGGTGTCCAACTTCAAGCCGGCGTTCGCTGTTTGTTGCTCTTAGCGGTAAATAGACACAACGCCAGACAACCAACAACAACCACCAACAACCAGCAACAACTACCAACAACTAGCAACAACCGGCAACAGCAGCAGCAATAAAGTGAATGCAAAAAGTCAGGCGAGCTTCTTAAATTACCAGGCAAAAGACGCGTCGTTGGTTCTGCTTCTTGGTTAGCAAGCGGTTGGCAGTTGGGAGGCCCGTCTCCGTCTCTCCAGTCGCTTGAGTGGAACCATCAGCCATCATAACTGTGCGGCGTTCTACTTATGCTAGTCGAGGGCAGGCAACAGGTAGTCGAATTTCGAAAGGTTCTTTTATACAATCGAAATTTGTGTGTGTGTGGCACATAAACATATGATAAGTTGGGCCATGGCCTGATTTAATCTCCAGAGTCTAGAGTCTAGATCAAAAGATCAAAGACCCTTCCCTACAGCGAATCTGCCTCCACACTTCCCCCACTTTTCCAATCGTTGCAGGGACTCAAGTTCCCGTCGAAGTCAAGTCAAAGCCAACAAATGAACTTTTCTCAATTGTATCACGATTTTCAACTTGCATAAATTTAAAAAAAAAAAACTACTTTTTCCCCTTGCAATGGCCAACGAGAGAAGTTTATAGCGCTTTTGGCCATTTGATTTCTATTGTTAAGCCGTGCGTGATTCAGAGGTACATCTACCATATGTTTATATGCTTATATGATTTAAACGTTCTACGTTGGAGTAAATAAATTGATGGTCGTAGATGAAGTAGGCTGTGTTAAGTAGCCAACACATTTTCAAACAAATTGTCAGCGGGACGTCGGCGACTTGGAAGACACATCGTGTAGTTTTCTAATGTCGTGTCAGGGACAGCTTTCAGTTGTCCCATAAATCATAGCCTACTTTTATACAAGTACATGAGTGCACGAGTTATTACAGTCATATACATATTTGTATCCTTATGTTTGTCCCTTTCACTTTATTACATCTCTTTTGTTTCCTCAAAATAATATCGAAAGGACTCTCTAAAATTCGTGAACGAATACAAATTAAGACCAAAAGTCATTAGTATTTTAAGCATGCAACCAATAATCATTTATTTGGAGCCAGGTCTAAATGAAGAAATTTCGCGTTGACCACAATGCACTCCCATCTCCCAACGGGCCCATTAGGGCAACAACCCTAAAGAGTTGGAAAACAAGCAAAACGGTCGACACTTAATCAAATGCGCCAAATCTGCTGGGCAAAGCAAACCGAAACTTGAAAGCCGAAACCTTTATAAAAGGCGACTTGGGCTAATGAAAAGTCGCTTTTCCGCGGAAATTGGGTCAGCAAATAGAGTAAAAGGCAGGAAAACAGGAAATTTACCTCGACTTGTTGTGGGGTTGCCTGGGAATCAAATGGCAAAACGTGTTGCGACTCAGTCGCAGTTGTCGTCGCGGTCGCGAGACTCGCATTCGGACTCGGACATGGGGTTATTACTTGCCCACCATTCAAATGGGGGCCCACTGTCTAACCTGGAGTTCTCCCCCTGTCGTTGAACCCCGCCCACGGCTATAGCCAAAAGTCTGAACCCGAGCCCGAAGCTATTTATTGATTTTCGACAGAATCGTGTTCGGTTTATTGTTGGCTTTCAGTTGGCAACGCGACTTGGCCATTGTTTATGCCTACCTGCTTACCTGGCAGACAGGCCTGCTTGCACTTGTTGCCATGGTTAAGGTGCGCAAACTTTTTTAGGCCACAACACCAAACAAGAACGCCAGCAACGACAACAACAACAGCAACTTCAACAACGGTAGTCAAGTTGTGTTTAGCTTTTACCTTGGAAAATTTATTAAATTGGGAACACTGGAAAATGCAATTTACCTGCGGCCGCTCGGCAAAATGCTTAAGGCGGCAGCTGCTTGCCAAAATTGACTACATTGAGTGGCACAGCAGACAGCTTGTTAATTGAATTTGCAAACCTTCGAGCTTTGGAAAACTTTATCTGTTGAGAATCAGTCACTTTTCAGTGACACAAAAGCCAGCTTGTAAATGGAATTTTCATATCTTTAAGCTTTGTCCAAGTTAAATACCTAGCGATCAGTCACTTTTCAGTGACACAACAGCCAGCTTGTTATTTGAATTGTCGTATATTTAAACGTAGATCCTTAGATCTATCAGTAATAAAAAAATTTGTTTTCGATGCAATTTTTTAACGAAATTTTGTACTCATAAGTCAAAGGTCTTAATTTAAAGAGCTTTCTTCTAGATGCGTTTCCTAAAAATATATAGAAAATATGTTCAACACATATGGGCATTTTTAGAAAAAGGTCCACCTCGCCCATAAACGTAAAATTGAACAAAAACTCACATCTTGAGAAGTTTTTTTCCATAAACGTATTCAAGTTATTTATTTAAACAATATACGATAGAAAAAAATCAATAGGATGAACATATAGATTCTACATTGGAATAAATTCACTTTTTCTATATTTTTGCCCATTTTCTTAAAAATTGACTTCTAAAATGGACCGCTTGTATTCTACCGATTACACTAAGTAAGATAGTAAGATTGTAGCACAAACCCTTTTAATACACAGAAATATATTGAAAGTTTAATTTATAATAAGTTTTTTAAGCTGTTTTTTTTTTTTTGATATAGCGAATAAAATTTTTATGAAAAAATTCTTGAAGCAAACTAGGTGGAAATCTTGTCACGTTTGCGATGTCGCGTTACAAATTTCTAAAAAAAACTTGTAAAATAAATAAAATTATAGAACAAATTTTATTTTATTTTTTTATTAAGGAGTTACCAAACTACATTTGACAACGTCGCATAGCCTCAGTCCACTAACGGACCAACATCTCTCCGTCTTTATCTCCATCGCCATTTCTATTGGCATTGGCATCTGTACCAGGTTTTCAGACAGCTCCAGTTAGCTGTTCACTCGCCTGTTACCAATGCCCGAGGCGTTAAACAGCACAGAATTATGACCAGATTTCTGCTCATCGGTCATTAGCCTGAGTAGTATTAGGTGGCTATCGGCATGGACACGTTCTGCTGATTCCGACAGAGACCCAGTAAGTGCATGAGTGTGTGTGTGGTGTGAGTGTGTATGTGTGGCGTGTTGAGTTGTGTAGGCTACAATCAGAAGCTGGGCAAGAACTGAGAGTCACCTCTTGCCGTTGCCTCGATGCACTTTCTATTTGCCAAGCCACTGAACCGTATGCCGCTCGGAGCTGACGCTGTACTCCTATAGATACGTCCCCGATGCAGTGGCTACTTTAGCTAATGACTTTATTGAATCGACCGAGCCGAGGCCGAGGCTGAGACCGAGCGTTTCGCATCTTTGTCTCTTGACTCTTCGTGTGACTTTTGCCTATCAAGCGTCAAATTAGCGCGGACAAATTAAATGAATAGTCAACGGGCCACCATCGTCATCATCATCATCATTAGCATCATTAATATCAGTCAGGGGGCCAAGTAAAATGCTTTGGGTGCTTACAATGACATAAATTGGGTTAATAGTATTAACTTGATACATGCAACAATGAGAATCTAATGCAGATAATCTCAATTCTAGAGGAGTTTAATCGATTAAATTTATAGCTAATTTAGCAAGTAATAGTTGAAGTAAAAATGTTTTCTATAATAATCAATAATATTGCTTTATATCTATTGCCTTCAACATTTAAGAATATTATAAAATGTTCTTGTGTTTTACCATGTAACGGCAAAATAATATTTACTAGCTGGAAAAGTTGTTTTTCATAGACTTAACTTGGTAAAGATGTTTGAAATTTGAGTTTGACTACAGTTAAATACATACTTAATATTTAATAATTAATATTGCATAAAAAGAGGTTATAGCTCATTAATTTAAATATAAGCTAAGAAGTCTGTTTTATTTAAATGGAATATATTGAAAACTAAACTGCAAAGTATAGTGCAAGAATATCCTTCGAGAACATTGCATCACCATTAAAGTTAATTGCTTGGCCTGGCCAGGAGAGTTTGAAAGCCTGTTTTATGTCAAATGCTAAGCATGCTAAGTACCAGAGGGCGACAGAGACAGAAAAAAGAGAAAGAGTGTTGCCGTGTAGAACGGACACTATTTGACAGCCACAAAAGCCATTGTCACCAAGAGACCAGCAGTTGGCAGCGTGATAGAAACGAGGCAAGAAACTCAGCAGCGTTAATGACAATGTCGACGACACACATATGAGACACACAACGAAGGTAGTTAGGTTGATAGTGCAGATAGTGAGGGCCTGTCAATGTACTTATGCATAAAGTCCAGCTTGGGGTGTTGGCAGGTTGATTGTTTGCACAACTTGCATATTTTTTTGTCTAAGTTGTCATAATGAAAGATAAATACTTGCAACAAAAAGTTTAGACAAGCAGCTGACAGTTTATGAAGCAGATGCCAAAGAGAGAGAGAGAGAGAGCGGAGAATGTGGGGGAGAAGTCACTTTTGCAGCTGTGTTAATTGAAACCCTAAAAAGCAGTTAAGAAAAACTTTCACCAAAAATACAAACCGAAAAGAAAAACAAATCCATGGAGCTGAAGACGTCACAAAGTAAAAGTTTTTCACGATGCACTCGAACGTGAAAATTAGAAAAGAAAAGAGCCAAAGAGTCTGGTAGTCTAATGGCCAGACGTCAACAGCTTCCGTAACGAAACCAAGAAATGTGGTAACTACAAATCAAACAAGAACAGCAACAATTATAATATACATACAACATAACCGACAGTGATGACAACGACTGCACTCAACTTGGAATAGACAACCACCGACCATAGTTCATAGAGACCAGACAGATCCCCCTCTAGAAAACCCATGTGTGGTGACCTACTTCCATGACTCTGTTGTTATATGTTAGCTGCTACCTAAGTCTCGATCACCAGCCACAAATTGTCTCTGTCGTGAGGTTAGCGTGTATGCAGCTTGAGAACCTCTGTTCACATGTAAACTCAACTTATTACATGCTGGGACAGGAAAAGACAGAAGCTCGACTTCATCTCTCAGATTTATTGTGATTCTCTTCGTATTAAGCGGAAATTGTTGCCATTTCGCCACTTAACAGCTAACTTTTAGCTGGGAATTAAAAGATTTCGACTCTTTACAATTCCATTTCCTTTAAGAGTATTTTACAATTCAAATGAATATTATCTTTCCGAATTTCGTAAATGAGACAATTCAAATGAATATATCTTTACAAACTAAACATGTCTTCTGATTTGTATTTCGAAATGAGACTAAAAAGCCACTTAAATTTGTGGAGACGTTTTTAAAAAAGAAAGAAATAATAATTGAACATAAATTTAACCATTTAACCAATATCGGCATACGAATCAAAAAATCTAAATCAAATCCCAATATAGTAGTTCACTTTCAATTTTGATGAGGCCGTTGAAAAAGTATCTAATACTCTATCGGGGGTGCCACGGAAATCGCTTTAGCTTGAATTTCACTCAAATTTGTAAGAAATTTAAGTGAAATTCAAGCGAAAGCATTTCTATGGCACCCCAGTATAACTCCCACAACTTTAATACAATATAAACTTAAATATATTTAAGCATACATTTACCGTTTTAACAAAATATTCGTAACAATTGTCTAAACAATTTTAAGATTGCTAGCATTAAATAGATCCAACGCCAGTATTAAAACGCCAGTCAAAAAGTTGCCAGAGTTGTCGTACACGTGTCCTATCGACAGGATCTTGTCAATGCCTAATTGCCAGTGAGTCTATCAGTTTATCTGTCCGACAGCCTGTTTAAATATGGGTGTGAAATTGCAGATATCAGTTCAGTTCATCAGCTGACACAGCATAAAAGACCAAACAACAGCCATGGGAGGGGCAGACACAGAGACGAAGCAAAGATTGCCATGCCTAGATGAGCAGGTGAATCCCTGGCAACGTGTGAAGCTGAAGCTGGAGGTCAAAGTGCGAGAGCTTTATGCTTTGATGAGGCTTTCACAGTTGGCTTTGTTTACACGTCTCTTTGAAATGGAAATAAATGTTTATTATGTGTAAATTAAGGCTTTCATTTTTACATGTGAAGAGAAAAATTTAAAAATTTAATAAAGCTCTCCACGTTTTGCAAACAAAAACACTATTAATATATTTTTGTGCATTTACAATAAATGTAAAAGTCATGCATAAACATCACACTTAGTTTAGCGTATAAAATTATTCACTGTTTGTCTAATAAAGAGATAAAAATACTTTGACACATGAAGAAATTACCGGTTAGACTTCCACACAATGTAATTAAAAGTTGCCTAAAGTGTAAATAACCTTTTTTCCCATTTTAAATAAGTTATTTTAATTTACATTGAACATCAATCATCAAGCTTTGCTCCTTGGAAGTAACACATAAAAGCTTTCCATTATTATTATCCCATCAGACCTCATCAAAACAAACTTTTCATTTGGGAAAGAAAAGGTCAGTAAGGCAGAAACAAATAAGTTTCTAATGAGACAGCCAGAATTTGGAATACGTATCTGTGCGAAATTTATGATTTTATTATTTGTTTAATAATTTCAGCTCTTTAAGTACACATTGAATATTATGGGGTTGACTCAGCCACAGCAATAACATCATCATCTTCTGGCCGCTGCCCTTTTAATGTACTTCAATTTATATCTTTCAGTTGTCAGTTATTGAACCGGTTGATATTGTCATTTGTCCACAACGTGCTTTTGGCATATCTTTAATTTAATTTTTTATATGCCAGCTACCTCTTCGCTCTTCTCTTTCGTTAGCTTACGCAGCGTATACATAATATCGTATTATGATGTTTTTCGCTTTTTGTTTTCTCCTTCTCAAGACGTGAGCATAAATATTCACAAAAATAACTGAGGCGTGGTTTGGGTTAATAACCTTGACCGCGAATATCTGCGAAGAGTGAGACTTATTTCTTTCATAAATGTAAGTAAGATGCCGCTGCCGACATAAGAATACAATTACTTTTTAATAAAAATAACCTGAAAAGCGGATCCGTAGCTAATCAACACGAACAACAAAAATTACCTCTAACAATACAATCAAAATAAATTGTATCTTGTAATTTGAGAGTATTGACATTTCAACATTAACTTATATTCAAAACATATTTTAAAGATTTTGCATCTTTACGAATATATTATACATATTTTCGGAAATGTCGCATTAGGTAACTCATTTTAAAAAAAATAACAGCATCTTTTAATTTTACCTTAAAATAAAACCTGTGCAAAATTTGTTGTCAAAAACATTTGTATATTGGATTGTCGTAGAAAAATCTATCAATATGCAAACATAATATGATAGATTCTTTTAATAATTGGATATTTATAAAAGTTTTAGTAATAGATTTAACTGATTTACTTAGATATCAAAATTAATTGAAAGTGTTATGATCGATTTATTCAAAATGTTTTTCTTTTTAATCCCTTACGCAACGTTTATTACAACACATTTCATCGGGGAAGTTACAAGTATTTATGAGTAATTCAGAGAAGGGTCATAGATCGAAGACCATTAGTTAAAGACACAATCAACGTGATCTTCACAGAGAACCGCTCAAAAAATGCTTGGAAAGGTCACAAGAAGTCGCGGAGCTTGCGCAAACAAACCGAAAAGTAAACATAGTCGTACTTGTATTTGTGCAAACTAAGCAAATTGGTGCTCGAATTCGTATTCGAGTATTCGAAGCGTTCAAATGGCACTCAAAATTTGTGCACACAGTTTAGGCTACTACTCGTTTAGTTAATGGGGTCAATTGTACAATTAATTTACAGTTTTCATAAGCTTTTGTTCAATGGCACATTCTCTTGGCTGGTGGGTTGGGGTTTAAGCCCCATCGCCGTTGTTTTGTTATTTATAATGTTTTTCTTCCTTCGCCTAGATTTTGAAAGTAATTCGAAAGCCAATAAAAGTATCTCGAGCCCAATCGGTTGTCAACTCAATTGTTTTACTTTGATTCCAAGTGCTTTTTTGGGATTTCCGCCCACACATACACACACTCCCCTCCCCTCCGCCTTCGATTGCTTCTGTCACGCTCTTTTGGGGACTGTCTATCGTGATTCACGCAATTTTTAGAGTTTCCAATTTTATGACGCTAGCGCCCTGCCGATTCCGCTCTTAACCCCAATCCCCATGATCGCAGCAATGTTATTTTTGTGAATTGCATACAAATTGTCGTTGTTAATTGTGAAATGTACATACCCTGTAATGGTAATGAAAACCTTATGTGGTAAGGTCGGCCTGATGATAAAAGCAATTAAAAATGTAAACGGTCACTTATTAAATGTTATTATCCCCGTGAAAAGCGATAAGCTTTTGTAATTACTTTGCAGTTGTCTAGAGAGTATCTTTTAGTTAAACTACCTTTCCAGTTGCATTTTGTGGCTGGCATAGAAGCAGTCAACGGTAGCTTAGATATCCAGGTGGGTCTCTGGGTAATTGCCATGCAATTTGAGTGTTTTTGCCTCTCCGTTCATTTGTAATTTACTTTGTGCTTAGTTCCGTCAAAGCATGCTATGAGTTGATAAGAACAAACGTAATTATTGTCATGGCCAAGATGCGACAGATGTGTATCATTTAATTAACGGAAGTACAACACGAAATTCAAGTTCGAAGCATGTGAATTTAGATATTTGACTTCTAAGTCATGTAATGAATGAATAAAAATTACATAGGTATTTATTTTAAATTTACGAAACTATTTTAAATTATTTTTTTTACATATTCATTATCTATCGGACAAATGTATTGTATTCTCTAAACGAATATTTAAAATATTTTCATTACATTCATTTCCACACTAAAAAACGTTCAATGAGTTTTTAATAGCGAAGTGCTTCTGCTTAAAAGGTAATGCAATTCAATTTCCACTATATTTTATGAACTAACAAACTAATTTCCTGTCTACAATTAATTTTAAGTTATTTGTTGCAGTTTCAGAATGAATGAAATCAATGCAACAAGCTTTCTACCTTCCTCAATAAGAACAAAGCAAAACAACAGAGAATAAAACCAAAACGAAAACAGGCATGAAACATGAGAAAAGAATCACTGGACCGCAGCCTTCTCATTGCATCGCTCCATTACTCTCACTCCAACTCCCACTCGCTCTATGTCTATCTCGCTCACTTAAGCTGCAAATTTAACTAGCTGCATAAATATCAATTAAAAGGCAGCGAGTGCAGCAAACAAAGCCAAATAGGCTCAGAGATAGTGACCGATCCATAAAGGGGCCACATAAAGCCCGATGTTTTAAAACTCAATTACCGGTCACTTAATTACGCAGCTTGCGCAGGCATGAGAGCCAGAGAGAGAGCACAAACACAACCGTGAGCGAGAACGAGCTGGATCGTGAGAGGGAATGCAGAAATTTGCATTCAACAAGTTGCTCTCGCTGCTGGCTTCAAATGGCCATGAAGCTGACGCCCAAAAGCTTCCCACCAGGCATGCGTGCCGCTCTCTTCTTCGCGCTCTTCTTCTCTTCTCTACATTCGCACAAAAGCTGACCACGCAACTGTGACGTGTTTTGTTTATATTATTGATGTTGTTCTTGTTGTTGTTGTAACGGGTATTTGGCCAGTCAACCAAAGCTCTCTCCCCATCTCTATCTCTCTCCCACAGGTTATGTAAATATGTCTGCATATATGTATAAATATGTGTTCAGATAGATGAAAGGGTGTGGGCGTGGTAGACTTGATAAATTTTTTTACTGTGTGCAGACAAATTTCGTTTTTTTTTTCTTTCTGGGCCTCGACGAATTCGTTGTTGTTTTATTCTTTGGTGGAAGCGCAGCAAACAAAACGAGAGAAGTAACAAAAACAACAACAACCAGTTTGGCTTCTATTGTTGTTGTGGCTGTTGCAGGGCTAACGGAGCTTAACGTCACCTACTTTTTACTCAGTTTTTTATTTTGGTAAATAACATACCTCAATGTATGAGTGTGTCTGCTGTTAACTGTTAAACCGGTTCCAACAATTTGTGCATTGAAAACGAAATGATTTTTGGAATAAGGTTGAAATTAAAGTTAAGCGATGCCCACTGTGATTTGGCCAAGTTAACATGGTACAGCTGACCCTATACGGAGACCATCTTGCGGGAGATTAAACTCTCCACAGATACCATCAAAGATAACTTCAATTTTTTGTAGATATTACACAGTATTGTTTAGTACAAGTATTACAGGTTCTTCTATAATATTATGCTCTATGCTGCGAAGCTTTCCCTGACCGTTAAATTTGCTGCATTTGCATATTTTAACCATTATTGTAGACAACTTTGAGACATGTTCAGTAACTTGACCGATAAGACACTCAAACGTGTCCATAACCAAATTGTCTGTCGCCCAGAAAATGGAAAACTCAAAATATCTGTCAACAGAACAACGCGTGCCACGGCCAAAGTATCAAATTTATTCAGCCAACTAGTTTTGGAAAATACACATCTTGAACTACATTAAGAAATACTATTAAGAC
>JBAMBJ010001851.1:0-28571 GCA_037043495.1 Drosophila recens | reverse complement strand
TCAAGCAATCATTCATAAAGTAAGTCAATCAGTAGATCAATCATTTAATCAGTCAGTTAATCAGTAAGCTCAAAGAGTTCTACATTCCTTTTGCTTATATTCTCATATTCACTCACAATTTTTAAATATTCTTTAGATGAATGTTCAAGGATGTACCCATTTTCTTTACTATGCCATAAATATCCTTTGTAATTGTAATTTACTACATAGTTTAGAATTAAAGATAGCACGATTTATTGGTCTCGTTTCCTGTTGACAAACGAGTTGCAACCACAACTTATGTGGTGTGCTCATCCATGGGACACAGTTCCGCACAATATTCAAGCATTCACTTGGCGGTCACTGAATCAACTGAATCAACTGTCTGTCAACCATTTGATTCACTTTGGGCTCCATTCGTCCTTCAGTCTGGCACATTTTTCGGCCCGTCACGCAAATTAAACGCTGTTGCCTATTTATTTTTCGGGCAGAGAAATTTGCAAGCCAAATGAAAATTGTTGTCAATCTTTGTTGCTCTTATTGTTGCTGTTGTTGTTTCTGTTGTTGTTGTTTCCTGATCTCATCATTTAATTTGCTGGCTTTTGTCGTTGTTGGTTTGCAAATTGCTTTCGCAACGAACAATTCTTGCCATCAGTCAGTTCCCTGAGTCCTTTCAGTACTTTCAGTTCAGTCAGCGCAACATTCTGATTGTCATGCAATTTATCAGAACGACGCGCAAAGTTTTCTTCATTAACAAAACGCATTGTGCGAGTTTTACGTGTATCCCAAACAATTTGTGTGAGTCCAACAAGCTTTAATTAAAGGCGCCAGGTGGAGCTCACTTCTTGGTAGGACTGCAAGTAATTAGATATGTAAATAAGTGTGAGTAAGTTCTCTGGTCAAGTCCTTGGTTAGGCAGCTGTCATAAGGGTTGCCCTTCGGGCCTCATTAAACTCAGCTAAAACTATCAATCATACTCGTTCTTCTCGCTCGCTCCCTTGCTCAGCAATTTTCCACTTCAATTAATCAACTGAAAGCCGAGACAAAAGAAAATTGCTTAGCCTACATTTTGGCCAAGCTAAGTAAACAACTGAACTGTATCTGTGTGTGTGTGTGTGTTTGTGTGCGTGACAAAAGAACAAAGCCAATTTCGGGTTGGTTGCCTCCAATAAAAACAATCGAACTTTGCCAACTTAAACCACCATAAGGTACAGCAAAAGTTAAGCTATGGTCAAGTTTATTGTCGTTAAGGATTTCTTATTGAAAATATTTCTTACAAAAATCTGTTAATTTCAACACTTGAATTGAAGCTTGGGTGCCACAGAAATCGCTTTTGCTTGAATTTCACTTGAATTTGTATGAAATTTAAGTGAAATTCTGCAATTAAAATGCTGAAATTAACAGATTTTTTTAACAAACAGATTTTTTGTAAACAATAAACTTTACCATAGCTAAACTTTTGCTGTACCTCATGGGAAAGCTATTTCTGTGGCACCCCTGATAAACAATTTTCGGAATATTGTTGCTTAACTATAATAGGATTTGATTTGAGTTAAAGAAATAAAAGCTATGAAAAGTTATATTATAACTATTCAATAAATATTAAATGTAAAAAGAACTCGAATAACACTAGTTTACAGCCATTTTGCTTTTCATGTCTGAGTGCACTTTTCTTATGGATTTTGGTCCACTAAACACGAAAATCGCACTTGAACATTTTTTTATGGTAGCGTTTTCGAAATATTCATGTTTTTTCAAATTATCGAAGTTGCTCTCACATTTTAGAGTATACCACGAGATCTAATTTACCGATGTGGTCAAAAGATCACTCAAATTAAAGGTAATTGATTTCTTTACAACTTTCTTTCATATAGCTTTGAGATCGGCTTAGTAGTTCAGAAGCTAGCGACTTTTAAAAGTTCCAAAATCCGGATTTTTTGTGAATTTTGGGTCTCGACAGCTCACAAATTGCCCTAGAAAAAATAGATATCGCCAAGGTAAAATTATTTTTAAGAGTTTAACGTACAGCCGACACTGTTACGAAGAAAATGGGCTATTGCTTTTGAGAATCTATGGATAAATCGCGGATATATACGCTTTTCAGTGAAAGAATATAAATCATCTTTTTAACGATTTTCTAGTTTGTGCTACCATAAACAAATTTTTAAGTGCGATTTTCGTGTTTAGTGGACCAAAATCCATAAGAAAAGTGCACTCAGACATGAAAAGCAAAAATTTTTTTTGATTTTGTAAACTAGTGTAATCAATAACTCGATTTTAAAAGCAGCGATTTTTAAATACTTTGACTCGATAATTCTTTTGAATATTTAATTTTCTATATATCAACAACATGATTTTTGTTTCGACGATTTAAAAGTTGATCCTTAATTTGAAAATACATCACTAATTAAGAGTTCTTTTATAAATTAAGAGTTCATTCGTTTAAGTATTTCATTTTTAATTTGATATTTAAAATATTTTGTCATAAGAAAAACGTCCAATGCAGTTTGAGATACTTTTCGGTAGGATGAAATCGGCTTAGACAATCACAGCACAAACTGGAATCATTATGTTCAGTTTGTGGCAATGCTGCATGTCGCTTTATAATGAGGTTTGGTTAACATCACGCATACGCCACATGTGCCAGAATACGAAGTGGAGCAAGAGGCAAAGATTGAAAGATACTTTTAGTTGTCAAATATGCAAATTCACAAATACGAACGCCTTGACTTGACATCAACATTGGCTTTACTTGTGCTAGAAGTTCAGACCGAGTTCGACTTTTTGATAGCAGGAAATTTGCAATTTCTGGCATTAAATTTCCGCTTTGCATTCGCCAAGCAATATGCATTTGAAAACCAGTCAACGACTGATATCTCAATACATATAAAGGAGTATATAGCATATATGTGAGACTCATGTCTGTTAGCTGCCACCTGTAATTATCGAACGGTGTCTAGAAATTAAGTACTTAAGCTCCTCCTCCTGCTCCGAAACATATCCTCGAGCATTGAAATCCTTCCTGCGTGCTCGGCATACGCAATTGTAGGAATTAAGCAAGCAGCGGTGAAATATATGCTAAGCTTTTCCTCCCCTCCCCTCCCCCTTGACAGCTTGTGCGTTTTCCCCCCAGTTGAGCATACACCTACATATCATTGTATTTTAATCATATTTATAATTGAATTTCGCTTGTAACTCGAATATTACCAATGAGCTAATCAAGAGAGATTAAAAAAAGAAGTTTATATTGTATTAATTTTAATCAGATTAAATGCCGATAACTAAATTAATTTTAGTGAAAGATATCCATTTCATAATATTAAATATTTACAATTCTTTAGGAGGAAATACATGAAAAATTATACGGGATATTTCAGAAAATATCAATACTAAGGAAGGAAAATAAATGTTATATTTGTTTGCGTCTTTTAATTATTTAAAATTTAAACCAGGTACCGTAATAATTATGGGTTTTATTTTAAAAATTAAATAGTAATGATTATTAAAAGATTTTTAATTATTTTCTTCAAAGATAATGGTTCATCTTGAGCGAAAAAATAAATCACACAAGTAATCATTATTTGTGATTTTTATTTTTTCGCTCAAAATAATACTCACTTTTAAAAAAGTTTATGTAATAATTTTAAAGATTTTTTTTTGTATTTTATGGGTTTATTTTAAAGGGATATGCAAAAATACAGGTTGAAAGAAAATCTTACACAAAAGCCATAAATTTAAAGTGAGTTTTATTTTGAGCGAAAAAATAATGATTATTTATGAGTTTTATTTTTTCGCTCAAATTTATTCATTATCATAAATTTTTTGTATATGTATTGATTTTTCGATGTGAAAATATTTCAATAATCATTATTTGCGGTCCGTGATTTAATCACTTAAATTAATAATCAACTCTTTTAAAGTGCTTGGTAAATGCTCAATAAGCTCTAATAAAGCTGACGAATTATGTGAATTTTGTTTGGATAAAACTAGGCCAATAATTAAAACATAAATTGACTAAATTTTTATCTCGTTTTCACACAATTCTGTTAGTTTTTATGACAACCTCTCGTGGACCTGCCACAACTTTTGAAAACTCATTTGGCCTTTTGCAACAAGGTTCTCCATTGCACGATTCAAACTCAAACTGAAACTGAAAACTGTTCACTTTGCACATGTTATTCTGGCAGGCACTGTACTTGTCACAGGTCATTTGACTTGCAACTTTGAAATGGCAACGGTGAGAAAAATATAGAAAATAGTATTTCTATGGCTGAGAACCTGAGGCAAACTTTGACAAACACTTGAAAATAACTAGACGGCATAGGGGGGGAGAAAAAATGGGGAAAGGTTCTGTTGATAATGATGATGAGGAGGAGGTGGTGGAGGAGGAGGAGGAGCAGAAACAGAAGGTGGAGGAAAACTCGGCTCAAGTGTTTTTTGCACAATTTCTTTTCAATT
Organism: Drosophila recens; assembly: GCA_037043495.1. Lineage (NCBI taxonomy): Eukaryota > Metazoa > Arthropoda > Insecta > Diptera > Drosophilidae > Drosophila > Drosophila recens. The sequence goes on along the minus strand of JBAMBJ010001851.1, from coordinate 24,134 downwards.
CAACAAAAGTGGACCATAAGGCCTTCAAAACATTTCTAGTGCAGTTACCTCTACCCTTTTCCCCTCCCTCGTCTCGCTTTCCTTTTTAGTGGCCACAATCCCCCACCCGCTTTGGCATTACCCCCAAAAGACAGTAGTCGTCTCTCTTTACCATGCTAAACATTCATTCATTTTTTGTGTCGCTTTTTGTTTCAGGATTTTCGTTGTCGTTTTTGTATGCATAGAACTAAGAAGAACTTACGGCTTTTGGCCGTCCATGCACCGACCTGGCCGGGATTGTCTTTCAACCTGATTTGTTATTCATGAAAAGGCAAAAAAAAGTCCCAGATCCCGCCCTCGTGCACGTCTTTCATCTCCATCTCTATCTCCATCCCTATCGAGTGCCCAGAAAAGTGGTTAAGAAAATGTGAAGCACTCTTGTGCGCCAGATTGTGGCAAGTCTATGGCTCTGGTGCATAATAAAGCTGCTTTCGGTTTTCGCCTTTTGCATTGAGTGGGTCAGCAGGTGATCTGAACTATTTCAGGCCTTTATCCTTGCTCTTTTTTGCCTGATATCCCGCATCCCACATGAAAGTTGCCTCCCTTTACCCTAGTTTGGGGAACGATTAACGTTCGTGATTTGGGTTTCGTTATGTCTTTAATGCTCACAGATGCAACATTGGCTCAGCTCGGCAGATTGCTCACTGATTCCCCAATTCGAAGGCAAACAAAATCAGGAAGCTGACGTAAATACCCTGTAGTATTAGCAACTACTCGTAAGTTGATAATACAAAGTATTCGGCTTAGAAATGAAATCAAAAACATTTCTGACTCAACTTCTGCTCCATTTTATAACTTTCTCTTTTTTACTACCGATAATTATTTTATTTTAGCTTGATTTTGGAACAGAGCTAAAGGTGTAATAAAATCGGTATTCTATATTAAATTATTTCAAAAGTAAGGAATCAATTTATTGGATAATTTTGAGGGCCTGAATAATGTGCTAAAATAGGAAAGGAATTGACAAAGCAAAATATTTACAGATATAGAATATATTTATTGTTTATATTTTATATAAGACTATGTATCTTTATTTTAATATAAGCTAGATTTAATATAACATTTATTTTTCATAAAATTTGTATCTTAAATTAGATTCATTAGGAAGCTTATTTTTTTTACTTAGTAATTTTATAGACTTCAGAGTTAAGAGAAAAATTTTTAAAATTTAACTTTTTTTTTTTTGGTAAACAAATTTATAATCTTATTTAACAGGCTTTCTGTTACCTTTGGAGCAACTTAATCTAGTAAAATTTAACTTTCAAAAGTTAAGTGTACATTCTCTAAAAAGGGTATTCCTAAGTACATCAGGGCCCTTATCTCTCGCTTGATTTAGCTTGCATTTTGCCATTCAGTGCACGGTTCGCGTAAAATCTTCTTTGGATTTCTGATTACGGCGAACAAATCAGTCTCAGTCTCAGTCTCAGTCTCAGTCTCAGTCGCAGTTTCAGTCTCTCGTTGCCTTTCCGGATTTTGTTTGTGCAACGTGCAACGTTCAGTGCCAAGCTAAGAAAACTTAAATGCGACATTTGTGGTGCACGCAAGAATCAACAATGGTGTCTTTGAAAAGTTAAGCAATAATTTGTCAAGAATTCCCAAACTGCTGAGCAAATTTGAGAAGAGTAAGTTAAAACAAAGTCTTAAAGCGTTAAAAGTATGATTTCTAGACCCTTGAAACTTTATGCCTGAGTGTGGGAAATGTGTTTAAATTTATTGTTGCTTAGTTTTCTTTCAGTTGCTGAGCATTGAGAAATATTGGAAAAATTAGAGATAGAAACAAATTTTAAATTTTAAAATTTCGAAAAACTTTTTGTGGAAAACTTAGAGATATATTATTTTAAAATATAAAATTTTAAAATTTCGAAAATATTTATTATGATCAATATGATATTTTTGAAATTTTAACCCCATGAGTGAAAAAATATGTAGAAACTGTTATGCTTTTTTTTTCATTAAAAAATCCGTTAAAAAAAACACAATCATTTCCATACGCAGCTATAATACTCTGGAAAATTAGCACTTGGATGGAAAATTGTTGATGCACTGTTGCAAAAGTTGTTAAGTTAATTTTGCACAAAAAGTAATTGGCATTTTTTTTTAAGTTACTCGCTCCGTGGGCCACACCGGTTCAAGCCAGCTAAGTAGTTACCATTATTATACTGCTCAATTTTCATAATGCTCCCTGCAAAATGTGCCCTTCACCTCTTGAATATGATGCTATTTTTAGTCCAACACCACAACATGTCCACAACATTTCCACACATTTCACTGACTTATGGGGCATCTGCGGGCACTTGAAGCTAATGAAATGCATCACATGTTGAATCTACATGGGAATTTGCATATTTTGTGCAATTTGTGTATTTACAACACGCGATAAGCTAAAGCAATTTTATGCATATTTATACCCTGTGCAAGCTAAATGAATGGGGTATATATGCTGCGCATTAAGTAAGTACAGGTGAGGGTTAATTCAACGTTGCGAGTGTCTTTCTAGTCAGTCTTATTGTCAATTTGGGCAACACCTGAGCTGAGGCAAGCGCTGATTATATGTACTTACCTGACACACACACATACACACACATGTCCTTACACACATTCATATATCTATTTAAATTTCGCATATTTTGCATGCAAACAAAGCGCTTCAACTTGGCGGGTTTGCTGGAGGGGCTTTTAACTGGGCTTTAAGTGCCACTGCCTTGTTCTTCTTCTTCTTTCTGGTGTTGTTGCTGTTGTTGTTGAAAGTATGTTAAATTTAGCTGAGGCTGTGAAGGCCGAACAACACAACAGAGCACACTACAGTTGTGAAATGAGCTCGAAATTTGCTTATGACGAAGGTCGCCTGAGGCCAACGCACAAAAGTATGCTATAGATTTACAGTTTACAGTGCGCATAAATGTAGGCAACACTTTTTGCTCGCACGCCACTATGGAAACTTTTGCTATGTTATTGGATTTAATTAAAAACCCAGGAGTGTTCTAAAATGTTTTTAATTGGAAAACACTTTTTAAATAAACTTTTGTTAATTTAACAGAGTCGTGCTCTGTAACATAACAGAGTGCTGTTTAAAGTGTTGCAGTTGTACAGAAATAGAATATATTCCAAAGAATGTGCCCATAGTACATGATGGGGGCTGGGCGACAGTAATTATGCGTAAACAAATAAAATATGCATGAAATCAAATTTATAAGCAATATGACGAACAGTATGCGGAAGAGAGAATGAGACAGAAAATGAGATAATAGGAAATGAAAGTATAGAGGAAGTAAAACACACATATACTGGGTGCCACAGAAATCTCTTTCACCTGAAAAATGACGTAAATTTCATACAAATGTACGTCAAATTCAGGTGAAAGAGATTTCTGTGGCACCCAGATATACACATAATCACACCATCACACGTTTTTATATACAAAGTTGCGATTTGACATGTAGTTGTCGCATTTTGTTTACACAAACTGAATATGAAATTTATGTTCTGATATGTAGGGTATTGGAGAATCGGGGAGAGAGAAGGTGGACAAGTTTCTGTTAAGCTGCTTGTGGATTATATAGAACCGCACGATGTGGGTTCTGGTTATTGTACTCGATAGATGCCTAGAATGTTGACGCCATCGATAAATAATGCTTTTTATAGTATGCTTGCAGGTGCTTACATTATGTGTGTGTGTGTGTGGGAGTGTTATGTGTGTGTGTGTTGTTGTCATAAATCAACATTTAAATCGTATCAGACATAGACAAAGACGAATGCTACATAGACATTTGTGATGGGAAAAAGGTAAATGAATCTCTGAATGCGCGTATCCTACATTTGAGGGTTGTTTTGTTGTAGAGTTGACAGGTGCGCACACATTTAATTAATAGTTTACAGACATATTTCTTGATTCCTCTTATACTTTAGGGGAAACTGTGATTAAAAATTCTGTTACTTATGAGCATTTATCTATTAAATAATTTCCTCAGCTCAGACATTTTCTTTGGTTTCCCTCAATACAAAACTGAAAACATAGTGAACCGAAACCAGGGACTGCAAATAAGAGCTATGAATGCTAATTTCAACTAAACAAAATCAATATGCTACAGTAAAATGGTGTGCACCAAAATTCCTATTTCGGTCGGAACTTTCGATATCAGCCAAAAACTTCTATTTTCAATTTATAAGATATTAATCAAATTTAATTCTTATTTTTAATTCTTATTTAAAAGTAAAAAATAATCGTTAAAATTCATTTTTTTAATAAAAGTTGAGAAATAACACGTATTTCTGATTTTTTCAATAAAAATAAAATATTAAGAATTTTTTTTTAATTTTTGTTTTAAAAGTTACAAAAAAGAGTTACAGTAACAGTTATTTTAAAAATCAAAAAACAAAAGTTAAAGTGATACTATTTGTTTGGTATTTTTATGATTTAAAGTATATTTTTGGTATTTTTTGTATCAATTGGTATTTTGCTTGCCAATAATTACTTCATACATATATTACTATAACAGAAAATAGAAGAAAAAATGAAATATAATAAAAAAAAGTCGGATCCTTAATTTCGTCCTTCACACATGTGATGCATCATTTGAAAGTTCTCGAATCATAGATTAGGAGTGTTTTTAAATTTTTGTAATACACAACTTGGTTCAAAAGATATTTAACTTAACTTATTCAACTTATTTTTTGATTTTTAAAATAAAAGTTACGGAATAACTCTTTTCTGTAACTTTTAAAATAATTATAAATAAAAACCACTTATTTTCTATTTTTTAAAAAAATCAGAAATAAGTGTTATTTCTTAACTTTTATTGAATGAATGAAATAAAATTTTAACGATTATTTTTTACTTTTAAATAAAAGTGAAAAATAATTCGTATTTCGTAACTTTAAAATAAAAATTTGAAAACAATAGTCAATTTGCTTTTTTTTTATTTTTAAACTTATAAAAGTTAGCAAATCTTTCGTGAAGTAAAAAACTAAGCAGATTGAATTTAATTATTTTTGTGTTTAAGGTGATTACACCGCATTAAAAATATGTGTTGACTGCTAATCGCCACCTTTTGAAGGTAATTAGGCGAATTTCCCTTTAAGCTTCTATAGCTTAAATAAACTCGGTTTATTTCTCATTAGATTTGTATCACAATTAGTTTACTTTATGCAAGTGCCACCTCCAACAGCTCTCAAATGCGCATATTTTATTGGGTCAGTCAAATCCATTGCCCACTCTGTCTCCCATTTCCCCACACAGTGTGCTTACCTCATTTTAACTAATGAATTGCCTAGCGCTAAAAGCAAAATGTTGTCAGTGGGCAGGAAATATACGCAAACTGGCAAACTGGCTTTCAACCATTGACAATTTCACATAATTTTGCTCTCGTTTCAACGGAAGTGCTGTTAATTTGCACACAGCAGGGCAAAACTATGACTGAAGATTCCTGGGCGAACAGTTCGCTATGAAATGTAAATGAAATGGGCACACATTAATTAAAGGATGTCGACTTAGTTTGCAATACGTGTTTCAAAATGTTCTTGAGCGTATCTACAATTTGTTGCAGCTGCTGCTTGAAATGCTATAAAGTTTATTTTTATACAACGTCTTTGTCCTTGTATTCCATCAGCTTTTTGTCGTTTCGCTTATTAAAAGCGTCTTACAGTTATGGCCAAAGTTTTCGACAAGTAATTTGGAGTACAGCTGCTGCCGATGATGACATCATCAGCTCAACTCAGCTCAGCTTAACTTAACTGAAGTCAGCATCGTCATCTGCTGCTGCATATTTCATCGTGTACAATAAACGCGACTCAAGTCGACTCAAAATCTCTTTTAACCCTTGGCACAAATCTGCCAGGAATTCTTTTGCTGACAGCTCGAATACCTGAATGCCAAAACCATTTTAAAGCGTCGAGCAAACTCTGAAGATTTTGACACAGCCCAAAAGTGGGCTATAAATTTAAAACACAATGAGACGAAATAAGAATAGGGAATTGGGAAATGGGAGTGGAAATGGCACAACTCGTGCAAATTGTAAATGTAAATTCTCATCTTAAGCCAAACACTTTAACTGTGTTTTCCCCCATTTTGTTTTTCCGCTCCTTGCTCTAACTAAGCTACTTAGAGAGCTGAAAACCTTTTTTTTGGACATTTCTTGCTAATGCGCTCATTATAAATACATGATAAGCAACGTTTGCCCAAAGCTTTGCCCACAAAATGAAATGTCATACATAAGGCCTATGAAAATGTACTTTTTACACATTTTCCACCGTTCTCCGCCGCAAGAACGTCATCATAACAACTCTGTTGACTGGCGAAGCCGCAGCCTTGACTGTCGAACACAGACCCAAATCCAAAAGGAAACAAAAATAAATGAAAACGAAAACAAAAACAAAACCTAAACCAAACCTCAGAGCAAAACCCTTGGCCTTTTGTTTAAGGGCTAAAATACTTTCGCTGTCGTTTTCCTTTCGCTTTTCACTGTCTGCGCATTGTGGATTTCGTAGTATGTGCTTTTTTGGGGTCCTGGCTGTAGGCTTTTCCGGGAAAACCGCAGAGTCATAAGCCCATTAGCCTCGCTGGGCATTGTTTTATGTATCTACCAAACAGTCTATCATACCCCGTGCCCGGTTTGGTCCCCGTCCCTGGCTGTCTAACGTGACGTTGCCGTTTGCTCTGTTGATGCGGAAAATGAGCAAGGAAATAGAGACGCCTACATTGAGACACAATACACACACATACTCACACACAAACACACACAGGTAACAAGGACAACATAGTCGACAAGGTCTTGTTAGTTAAATTATGCATAAATGCGGCTAAAGATGGGCAGATGGGCAAATGGGCGTGGCCTGTCTCACACACCTGGCAAACACAATAGTTTGCCACATGCATGTAGATGTTATAAACGACATTGCGTATACGACGCGTGTGTGTGTGTCAATTTTCAAAAGAGAAATTCGGCCACTGAGACAAGACTAATAACTAATGAGAGTCTCAGAAAATAAGTAGGTAATAAATACATAAACTTGAAGTGAATCATAAATAATTAATGCAATAATAATAAGTTAATTAATAAAAAATATTTGTGCATTTTTGTTTTATATAAAAAATGAAACATCTTTTTTATTTATTGCCTAACATTTTAAAGTTAATACTTGTTAACTAAATAAAAATGCCAATTACCACAAAATCAATAACTGAAATATTAAGAAGATTATTTAATACCTGTTTAATAATTTTTCTAATAATCTGAAAATCGATTTATCAATATTATTTATTATTAAAGACTTATTTAATTAAAAATTAAATTTAATCTTTTTTTTATGAATATAATAAAAATCAATTCTAATAATTATTTGTAATTTATATTTTTATTTATAAAATAAAAAATCTTTAGGTAATTATAAAAAGTAATATTTTATTCCTCATAATAGTTTCGGTACCTGCTTTTATTTACTTCGAACATAAATTCACACATAAATTCCCTTAATATTTTTATAGCAAACTTGTGTTGATATCAATTTAGAGAATTCGCCATGTTAAATATAACGCATACGCCGCGTGATACATAACAAAATGTAGACAAAAGAAAAGGCATTGCCGAGAAAATGCAAAGAAAATAATTCACGCAACAAATTGAAATGCAAAGCGTGTGCCACAGACAGTCTGTATTTTTATCTGTTCCACTTTACTTTGCTTGTTCTCTTTCTCCCTCTCCTTCTCTCAATAAATAATTTCTTGCGAATTTTCCAAAATAAAAAACGTGCAATGGAAATGTGCAGAAATGAAGGAAAACAAATGGGCAAACGGATAGAGGGACAGACAGAAAGAAAAGAAAAGGAAAAGAGATACAAATGCAAACGACAGGGCGCCCCTATTTTTATGCTACCAAAGGATAAGTGTATTGCAACAACAACAACTAATGTATATGCAGATGATTTCAAAAAATATATATACGGGTTGAAGGGTGAATCGGGAAATGTTGAAGAAGAGGAGGAAGTGTTTCTGACAGTATCTTTTAGTTTCTTGAGCGCGTGTAAAGCGTTGAACATTTTTAATGTCCATCTGCGTGCAGATTAGCATAAAAACTGCTGACTTTCCTCCCTGCTGACCTGAACATATATATACATATATATGTATATATATTTTATAGCACTTCCCTGCTGTTCAAATGGTTGGCGCGTGCGATGTCGTTGTACGTCTGCTTGACTTTAAGTACTCCTACATAGCCATCATGCAATTCACAAAATAGCTTGATTTTTGTTGTACTCGCACCAGTTTGAAGAGCTTACAAGTTTTACGATCCTTAAAGTTTAGTTATCCTCGTTGCTTTTGGATTAGGCGAGGTGTGAGTTGTGCTTAAAGCAGCTTATGCATCCTGTCGCTGGATTCTTTTCATAAATTTATGATTGAATTTAATGTTTTTTTAGTCATTATAGTTGATTTGCTGAATCACACAATTCTGCTTAAATATTCGTTTTATTCACTAATGAATGAGTAGGTAATTAAAGAATGGTAATATTATTATCAGCTTGTGTGGAGTTTTAATTTGCCGAAAATTAAGTTTTGATAAATATCATTGAATATCACATTGAATACATTTTTTAGTCATAAAAGTTGATTTGCTTAATCACACAATTTTGCAAAGATTATTATCAGATATGTCGACTTTTAATTTGCTGAAAAATAATTTTTAATAAATTACGTTGATCGAAGAAATGTCCAAAATTTAATTTTCTTCCAGAAGAGATGAGCTATAATAGAAATTATAATTACTTTTGCTTGAATTTCGCTTAAATTTGTATGAAATTTAAGTGAAATTCAAGCGAAAGCGATTTCTGTGGCACGCCCGTATACTTACATAATGACTTTCAGGATATTGCATTTCTCTTCTAAACAAATGATACTACATATCTTTACAAATCTATATGCATATATATAAAATTCTTTGTCCTGACTCACTGACCGAGAATCAACGTGTAGGCCAAACGGTTAAAGGTAAAAAACTGCAATTTTCACACAACATAGATGGAACAATTTTATTTGCGGCGTTTTGCAAAATTCGACCTGTAAGTGGGTCAAATTTGGGGTCAAAGTTTAGGAAATTGCTAAGTATGAAAAACTTGTTTGTTTTTTAAGATATCTCAACCAAACTCACAGATTGTATGTTTGGGACTGTCTCTTAGATCCTGACCAAATGTGGTCCAAGTCGGATTACCATATCATATAGCTGTCATAGGAAAAATCGGATGAAAGCAACCTTTAGTATAAAAAACTTGTTTGTTTCTTGTTTGTGTTACAAATTCGAACTGTATGATGTCAAGATACCGGCTCATTTAATTAGTGACTCTGGAAAATTTGTATGCCTGGACACATTGGTTAAGAGTGTGTTATCATTTGCATTTTTGTCCATTTTTAATGGACACAGGCTATAATAAAGTATATGTTGTAGATTCAATTAATTACTATTCATTAAGTTTTTTATACAATAAGTAGCATTAGAAGATATTTCATTATTATAATCAACTAATTCGATTTTATATGTTTTCTTTCTTTCAATATTCACAGAATGCGCTCCTTTATTGAGGAGAACGAGAAGAATGATCCATTGATTAATGCGCCGGATAAAAAGAACAATCCGTGGGCTGAAAAAGGCAAATGTATCATCATGTAATATTATCGTAAACCACAGAAATACCGCAATGATGAGCATCCAACCATCAACAACAACAATATTAATACAAATACAAATACAAATACAACAACAGCAGCAACAACAACAACAGCTAATAATTACAAATATTTAGAGAACAATAGATGTAGCAGCCATGTCTCCAATTATAATTCCAATTCGAATTCGAATCTGAGCTCGAACTACGCTTCCCTCAATCATGAGCTGCAACAGGAACAGCAGCAGCATTATAATAACAATTACTACTATTATTACAACTACAATTTGAGCTATGCCCCGCCGCCGGCAGCGCCACACGAGTGCCTGCTCGGTGGCCCCAAAGGTCGCCTCCAGCAGCTGAAGCGTCGCACGCGCCGCGAGCTGCAACAGTGGCCACTGCTGATGCAGCTGGTCGTGCTGATTCTCTGGCTGCACGGCAAGTTCTGGCAGATCGTGCGGGAGCATCTCCTGATGCATCGAAGACGCTGGCATTGAGATCCACCATGGGGCAGTAAGATCCTAAGCTTAAGTTGACACATTCTTAATTCAAATTTAAACTCCAACTTCAAACTCAATAAATATAACCAAAATAAGCTGTGCATAGTATATAAATCTTCCCCCTTTGAAGGGGAATCCCCAACTACAAAACAACAACAAAAACAACATGCAAAATAAAACAGGCACATCAAGAACGAGTACTCGTACTCGTACTCGTACTCGTACTCACTCGTGTACCTGTACTCGTTTCATCGCACATACTCGTTGTCGCTGTCGTCTCGTTTCTTTCTCTCTCTGTCTCTTTTTCTCTCGATTATCTACTTGTAGCTTGCTTTGATCGTTCATCTCTGGGTTTTTTCTAGTTATCTAGTTGTTATTGCTCTTTCAGTTTAAAAAGCATGCATCCATTATTTGATCTATTTCTTGTTTAACCATCATCATCATATCATCATCAAATCCCTCAATCTACACACTAGTCGACAGCGCTAACAAAATCATATCATAAGCCAGTTATGGGTAACCGAATCCTACATGTTGAGCCTCGATAAATGTAACCCACCCATCATATTTAGGCAGGAAAATGAAAATCAAACCTAAACTGTTTGCCACAATTTTTGGTAACCCCTAACAAAATAATATTGTGTTTAAACTTAATCGCAGCATTTTACACAAGGTTTCCCGACGAAACCTGTGCAAATGTTTGACAGGCACTGTAGAAACGTGGCAATGAAACAATCGATCTTGCTGTTTCATTGCCAACGATTCTGCAAACTGTCTGTCACTTAACTTGCAAAATCTAACAATTTTTGTAATCAGTTTTTGACTTAATCAAGCTACTCGAATACTACTATGACATGCTGGAACATATGGGAATGAAACAAACTTCATTCCCCGTATTTTGAGATAAGCTTTTCAATTAGCAAGTTGCTTAAAATGCTATGCATATAAAGATATAGACCCTCCTAACACACAATTTAGTTTCCAACTTGAATATTTTATGAATTTTATAATGAAAGAGAAGCTAAATCGTATTGTAGGCAAATGCAAAACGATCGACACATTTTTATGTATGGTTTTCTATTCACAAATATATATATTATAAAAGATAACTAATATAGATATATAATTATGATTTTATATACAAAAAATATAAATATAATATATGTTTAGAGAAGCAAAGAAACAAACAAACTATTTAAAAAAGGCAGACGCTGTAGTAACTCGATGATAAAATATGTATTTAATTTAGTTTTAAAACTATGTTTATTAAATTTATCTAGTGAGATTATATATTATTATATACGCAGAACACAACAACATACAAAAAGACACTCAAACTACACACAAAGAAATAACTATTAATGTAGTGCGATTAAATGATGATATCAGCATAAATATAGTATGATAAATAGTTGAAACAGTTAGAATAATTTAGAGAAACACTCGAAACAGCAAAATGGACTTAAAGAGCTGATTTTCGGCTATAGCTTATCCATTATATATTATATTATATAACGAAAACGTATGTTTAAAGCAGAAGCATATATGCGATTTAAAGGGTTTACGTTTAATAAAATGTTAAGTTATAAAGTATTTAATTTCAATTTTAATAACAAGAAAAGTTAGTATTATAATTTGAGGCAGAAAATTAAAAGACAACAACAGAAAAACACTCAACACAACACAACACAAAACACTCGTCAAATGAGGTTACCAAAAGACAAAAGAAGGCAAAACAGAAATTGAACACATAATATGATATTTAACATATACCCGAAGCACACTTCAAGAAAAGTAGATACAATTGAAAACAATATGAATAAGTCGTGCAACAAATAAGTAATAGCATAATTATATAGCAGCAAAATAATTTGAGAAGGCAAAGCAGCAAGGAACGAATGAGAATGGAACGGAGCAAAGAAACACAACCACAAAAAACATAATAGATGCTAAACAACGTAGCCATAACAATGGACTAAACGTAGTGCAGATCTAAGAAAATAGTAAAAACGAAAGTTGAAACGATTGAAATGGAACGCATTGGGCGTCTAAAGCACAAATGTAGCAGCCAGCTGCAATCAACCAAGCTGAGCGAGAAGCTCTCCGAGTTAATCCAGCTGCACTCAAAAATCAACAAATAAACACATTAACATAAATAAACATACTTAAACTAATTAAGGTATTTGGTGGTTACGACGGAACGATGGAATAGGTACAAGTATAATCAAAAGAGACGAAACTCGTCAGTGCGGAAAATATAATTATTCATGCTCCCATTGCCGATGTTCACAGACATGGGAACGCTGGGCAAGTGGAACGCGCAGCGTTGCCACTGCGGCGCGTTTCAAATGCCAGTCGTAGCGTTGTCTGGGTAACAAGCAGTTGAAATCAAAGCATAAAGTTCAAGCTAAATTATAAATTATAAAATGTAAGTGTAGGCGTCAGTCACTTTAGGCACTTCAATTTGTGCCCCAACGCAAGCCTGACGAGAAGCTTTTCCGTGGATTTCCCCCAAAGATTTCCCAATGCTCAAGAGCGCACTAAGCACGCGGATGAGTCCCGGCACGGAGTCCGGGCTCAAAGGGGTGTGAGGGTGCCACGAAAATTGAGCAAATTGGAATGAGAGAATTGAAATTTTGAGAAGTCTCCCAAATGCATTGTCATACTTTTCCCAGCTAGGAGGCTAGGCTTACGTTGTGGCATTAATGTTTGCTCAAAGTACACGCACTTTTTAAATATACATACATATAGTTAATCAAAAAACTAAAACGTTAATTCAAATTCGTTTTCTAAATAGTCGCAAAAATACCGAAAATTTAATGTTGAGGGTCATACGAAATGGAAAGTTAAATACAAATATAAAGAAAGAAAACTTAGTGATTTTTTCAAAGTTCTTACATTAACACGATATATTAACAAATTTATAATTGTTAAAATTAATTATTAAATATATATTATAATCGTATATATATATTCAAAAGGTACACAAACAAGTTCTTAACATGTCATTAATACTCATGAATTGATGAAGAAATATGCATGTTATAACGAATCTGAATTAATCTAGCGTTTAAGTCAGGATGCAAGGAGTACGATGGAAATGTTGGAGGTGTCCGCTGGCAGTGTTGGAAGACGACAAGACAAGGCGACAATGACACTGTCAGTATGTGCCAAAAGTTGGTGCGAAAGCGAAAATATTTATATTGAAATCAAATCTCTAGCTCGTAAGTTGGTGTTAAAGTTCATTCCAAGCGTTTAAACTCAATAAAAAGTATATATATAGACTTATATGGACATACCTAAATATTACTACGTGTATTGCTTATATGTGTGTAAAAGTTAAAATAAAAAATACATATAAAATTATTGTTACAATTTAGGATATTAAGTCACGTTAACAACTAAGATATATGGATATATAGATTAAAATTTAATTTTAGAAATATGATTGATTCTTAAACTTGTCGAGAAATGCGAACTCTAAAGACAAAAACAACAACAACTCACGGTGCCGCACAACATCAAGGGCTAAACCAGAAACCAAATAAAAACCAACAAACAAAACAATTATAATTTAGAAAAAAACAAACTTAAAACATAATGCAAAATTAGTTAGTAAGAGAATTTTAACGCAGAATACAAAAAAACAAAAGAAACCAACAAACTATAGCAGAAAAGTAAAAAACATTACGAAAAAACTTATTAAACCAAGATTATATGATATAATAACATTGTACTTAGCTGTTAAACAACAACTATTTAACATAAAAAAACAACAACACCTTTTAAAAAACGAATGGCAAACAGCAAACGAAACAAAACAAAAAAAAACATAAGTATGATTATCATTAAAGGAACTTCTCTAAATAAAAGTAAACTTTGAAAATCCTTAGCGGAGAAAAGCTACCCTCTCTATAAAAGAAAAACTGAAAAACAAAACTAACAAAAATGTCGCTTGTGTTTTATTTTTGAACCACCCTACTACTCAATACAATCCCCAACGTCCAACCGCCCCCTAACCCAAGACAAAACCTGGTTTTGGTTTGGCTGCTTTCAATTCCCTTTCGTATGGTATGATGATGATGATGCTGCTATTGTATATTATTATTATTGCTTTTTCGTAATTATTTAGAATCTGCTGACGCTTTTTCGTTCAACTTTAGCTTGTGTATTTTGTTAGTTTGGTTTAGTTTTTAGTGTATTTTCAGTATTAATTTTGGTATAACTTAACTGAAAGCTGTACAAAAGATGACAGAGTTCCAGCGGCGATGGCAAATGTTCTCATTTCGGTTGACAGTTTTGCTTTGGCTTGACAGTAAGTATTATAAATTATATTAGTATTTTTTTCTGACATCATGTGAATGAAATCAAGAAAATAAAAACTTTTGTCACATAAAAAGCAGAGATAGAATTATTAATATTGATATCAGATATAAGTTTCATAAGAACAGTAGTAGACCAACTTTATTTCATTTAATTAAACCAGCTAGAGTTTAAAATTCTAAAGAGTAAGTATTGTTGGTAAATTTAAAATGAATGGAGCCCCTCTTTTAACCTGGCGCCAACAATTGAAAGTCAGCGAACTGTGCAAATGACTTGGCTTGCAGTTGAAAGCGATTGAAAAATTGTAATGGAAATGCTCTCGAATTGAAATGTCAATGCTCTAGCTATTGATTTCACAATAAATGCATTTGTAGATAAAAATAAATCCATACCAACTTCTATTGAATAGAACTGCAAGTCACTTGAACTTTGACTGCACGTATTTTTATTTGTATTTTTTTTTTGAAGATTTTGGCTCGAGTTGGAAAAGAATTTATTTACTGCATAGTGTTAACAAAATGCTTTTAAAGAAATTTCTTTATTTGTTAATTGTTATACCCTGGGGTATATTAAGTTTGTGAACGATCGTATCTCAGAGATGGTAAGAGCTACTACCACCGAAGTAACTAATCACCAACTTTCATCACGATTGGGCCATAAATAGTGAAGATATTAACAATTTTGTCGATGGCAATGGCAATTCTATAAATAGAATTAATAGTCAATTAATTCAATTTGCATTTACTCCGCCAGAATGTACATCGAGAATGTATATCGAGTTTGCCAGCATCAGACCAAGTGTAGCAGTGGTGGAGGTGATAGGAGGTCGGCAAATGAAACGGAAGATCACGGTCCGAATCTCCGGTCTGTCGATGCAGATGACTTTTTATTATTTAATGTTTTTCATTTATTTGAATTTTTGTCCAATGCTAAAGATACGCGCCCGTGCGGCTGAGGTCGTGGGCTCAATTCCTGATATTGTCTACCAATTTTTTTTCGTTTTTAAAAAAATTTTTAGTTTTAATTAATTTTTAAAATTTTAAGATGTCTGGTAAATTGGTTCAAATCACTCATTTATATCATACTTATATATATGTAGCTGCCACAGAAACGATAGATGGATAATTAAGGATAAGTATGAGAATTGCATTGGGTGCCGAAGCGTAGGCCCAGGGTATATTACTGTAGAATGCACTCGACTCTTCCGCTTGTTTTATTTCTGAAAATGCATTGACTTGAGGGTAACCTGTCGAAATTTGTATAAAGTGTTTTTCTAAATAAATTCAAATTTAACTCCTATATAAGCGAGACAACATAAAATTAAATACTCCACTTTAGATAAGATATAAAACATAAAAATGGCAACCGAGTTGAATTTACATGCCATTCACTACAGCGCCAATTTAATGAGACCCTGGTGACCGATTCAAAATCGAGGAGAGTTACATAAGTTCACCGAGGCGTGCGTGTTTACGTTGTGAGTTAAGGGAAGTGTCCAAATTGCCATGAAATGTTGTTAAAAGACTGCAAAGGTCAGAGGAAAAGGTAATTTGAAAGAAGCCAGAGCTCTCATAAGTCAATAAACAAAGTGAAAACAGCATTTGCCACCCAGTTCGCCAATTAGAAATGTGTATTTTTAGTTTAAGTAACTCATCAACAATTCAGACAATCATTTATTCCTCTAGTTGGCTATTCAAGTTGATGCGATGATTGAGCTGAACGGGCTTAGTTGCTCAGTTGGTGGTCTTGGCACTGAAGAGTAATAAATTATAAATACACGAGTATGTGTTAAGTTTAGGACGGGAAAGTCCAGCACTGAAAAAATCGGCATATTTCGATACCTTGAGAGATCATTTATAGCAAAAGGCTGTATTTATTATCCAATTCTGGATTTATATAAATTGCAATAAAATATAAGTATACCAAAGATCATGAATATGTCTTTACATTATAATCGGAAATTTATTTTTTGCTATTAACTGTTGCAATAAATAAGGTTGATTTAAGTGCTTAATGGAGGCCTACAAAGATACAAATAAAGGATCTAAAATCAAGATTTTGGTCTTAGAACTAAGAACCTTGGTCAAAAAAATGCGTTGAGAACATGATAATCTTGTAGTAAGAAAACACATCTTGAACCTAAGAACATTTCAGTTAAGACCAAGTTCTTATTTTTAAGATCATAAATTCTTATATTTTCACCACAAATCTTAGTGTAATAATACAACTTATTATTTTTTTTTTAAGATTATGTGATCTTACTTATAGACCATAAAGTTTTGAGTACTTAAGACAAAAAATCTCAAATAAAAATTAAGCTTCTTAACATTTTAAGAAGAATGAAGTAAGTTTAAGTTAACTTGAGGTCTAGTGATGTCGATATGACACTTAACAACAAACAACAACACACAAAACACTTGCAGAACGCAAGGAGCATGGCTCGGTATGCAGATGTTTTAAGAGATGAAAATCTCCATCATCAGTACCGTTGTGCTGACTTGACCAGCGATCCAAGCCAAATGTCATCTTTGAAACGCCAGAACAAATTGTGAATTCTAAGTCTCAAAAAGTGTGTTGTTGTTAAAGCCCAATTTACAAGTTCGGTTTCCGACCGACACTATACGTTAATAAATCGTCGGTCTCGTGTGAACACGCAAAATTTTAGAGCGTCGGTTTGTCATCGAACATGTGATGTGAACGCAATGCGAATTATGTGAATGGCAACATTTCCCATCGGTCAAAAAGTGTCGGTCGGAAACCGACCGTGTAAATTGGGCTTAAGAGAAAAAGATCCCAGATCTAAGATTTTTATTATTATATTAAGAACTTAAGATTTTTTATAATAATAGTCTTAGTTTCAGTAATTTGGTCTTCAAATGGTCTTATATTAAGCACAAAATATTTAAATTTGAGAATTCCATTTCTTATTTTCTAGATTAATATTCTTAGTTTTAGTACTTTGGTCTTAAAATATTCTTAATTCAAGAACACAATATTTAAGATGAATGTTCTTGATTTTAGAAAGTGGCTTTTTTTTTCAGTGTACATGAATTCATGCATTGCTAAATTTAAGTGAGTACATCCCCCATCTGTTGGTTACAGACAATTTTTATACAATATGATATTTTTGCACATTTTAATGTCAATATCCGAACAGACAATTTACAGCTATGGATTAGACAGAAAAATAGAGAGAACAGCTATAAAAAGTTATATTTAAATCTCGCCCAATGTCAACAAAACATAAAAAATAATGTGATTTGCATAATACACAGAGGAATTGGACTAGTTTTATGAAAATCTGGCCGAATTACCTGAGCATTGTTGTTGAAAGGTAAACGAATAATGAATTATGCATGCGACATTGGAATAGTTATCATCAAATTAAATTGACAAGGCCGCAAGTGGGCGTGGCACGAGGAAGCGCTGTTCGATATAATTGCACGTTAAGCTGCCCTTTGATATGCCAGCAAATGCATTCAAATGTTTCGTCATATGCACTGAAAAAATAACCGGATTCTAAAATAAAAATATTAATCTTAAAAATTAAATATTTTATTATAAATAGAAAAGAACAATATACATTAAAAGTAAGTATTTTTAGGCGATATCTCTCCAAATCACAATTTCGTCAAATCTAAGAATTTAATTCAAATAAAGGCGATGAAAAACAACCGTTTTTATCAAGGACTGCATTTAATGATTACTTATTTTTTTTTTAATCAAAAAATAATTCACTTACAATCAGGGATTAAAGCCCTAACCGAAACCGTAACCTTTATTACCGGTTAAACCGATTGAAATTTAAAACCGTAACTGAAACCGTGACCGAAAAAAAAAATTTCATTTGACCGAAACCTTAAAGCCGAAACTCTGCAAAACGAAATAACCGTTTGGTAACCGTTTCATTTATAAAGGTTAATTTCAGTTTTTCATACATTAATTTTTTTATTTTTAATTTAAGTTATTAAATTAATTCAATAAATTTAAGTTCATTTTTACATTTGATTTTAAATTTTTAATTGTGATATTCATGATCGAATTTTCATAGCACTAAATAATCGCAAATAAAATAAATTTGTTAAATGAAATATTAAAATTGTTGAAATGAAACTAAATTACAATAAGCAAAAGAAAATGTGAAACAATCTGGGTGCCACAGAAATCTCTTTCACTGAAAAATGACGTAAATTTCATACAAATGTACGTCAAATTCAAGTGAAAGAGATTTCTGTGGCACCCCAGAATGTGTGAATGAAACATCATGAAAGTAATGATTTTTTAATTATTATTATTATATCATTAATATAGTTAAATATTTTTCGAAAAACATTTTTTTTTGATAATCGAAACCATACCGGTATTTTAAAACCGAAACATACAAAAACAGGTTCATCGCTACGAAACCTTTATTCAAAGATTTTGCGTAACCGATAACCGAAAACCTAAATGCGAACATTACCGAAACTGTAACTGAAACCGATTTTCGTTTCGGTTTTAATCCCTGCTTATAATAATATTCATCATTTTGGCTCATATATTCATTTTCACCATTATTGAAAATGTTTCAAGTTTCATAGATTTGCTCACAAAATAATGATAAATTTTAAATTTAATTTTTTTTGGTCAAAATAAAACTCATTCTGCAATTTCGATTTCTTCTTAGGGAATAAAGCCAAAAATTAAATATATTCCTAGTCAGTAAGCCAATATAAACTATTATAATCCATTTAAAAAAAATATTTTTTGTGAAAACATCACACTGAGCTTTGTGTTAATTTGTAAAGTATAACTTAATATTAATCATTAAAAAAATTTTCAAAAATATTTTTGCTAGTATTTTTTAGAATTTTTTGAAAATCCTAAAAATTACCATTTTTACCTATTTTTCCTCATTTTCATGCAAAAAGTGCCTTTTTTGCAATTTTTAAAAAATTTCAAAAAAATACTAGCAAAAATATTTTTGAAATTTTTTTTTTGCAGAGAAATTCTTTGAAGATTTTTTTTTGCATCCCAACATTTTTTGTAAAAAATCGAGGGTAAGAGTTGAAAGAGTGGATTCATACGAAAACTCAAATATTTTCGAATATTTTCAATATTTTCAAATTATGAGTTGTTATAACATTAGTTTTCTGTAAATACTATTTATTAAGATTTTTTTTAGTTAGTTGTAATTGAAGCTTTTGAGTAAAGTTGCTTTTTGTGCTGGTTGAAATAAGCTGTGAGCCACCGTACATCATTATTTCGTAATTTTTTTTATAAAACTTTTAATGCTTACAGTCCCTGGTTTTGATCAGTGTAGACCCCACGTTGGGCGCCAGCTGGGGCGTCTCAATGGCGCCATTTTCTGGCCCATTTGCGCGACGCTGATGTTGACGCTGACGCTGATGATGACAGCTGCTGCCTCGTCTCCGTCTCCGTCTCCATCTCCTCGTGTTGTGCTCATTATATGCAATTCCTAATGCAATTGACATGGCTGAATCTGTGGCTCGGTTGTCATCCCTCTAAATTTGCATCCCCGACGTCGCGCCGTCTTCTCTTCTTCCCTCCCCAGTCCCCTGGCTGGCCTTGTGATTCGTGTTGTATGTGATTTGCAGTTTGTTTGATTATGAAAATGACTTCGTCGTGGTTTTGCTTTTTGTGGTTTGTCAACGCGCGGATTTTTAATGAGTCGACAATATGCTGAGCATTAAACCAGCGGAATCTCGACTCAGTCAAGGCTGCCTCATCTGTCATCTGCCATCAGCTGGCTTGGCCAAAACCATTTCCTTATCTGGACCTTAGGGCATACGTGCCAGCCACAAAAAAGTCACACTAATTAACGCGTCAGTGCAAGTTATGCTCAGGCCAAAAAAGAAAATATAACAGTTATATACATTTCATTTTAATGTCATTTTATCAAGCATACGACGCGTGGTGCGGACTTAAAAGTTGTGCGAGAGCATTTGGAAATTGCCGAATTGTCCAAACTGTCGGCTCAAGTTAAGCAGCGTGTGGAAATCTCCGCTGAATGACTGACTGACTGACTGACTGACTGACTAACTGACTGACTGACTGACTGACTGACTGCCTGGCTTGACAAGCTGTAAATGAGAATTGTGTGCCTCTTTCCTGGCCGCTCCTGGCACGTGGCTTGATTTATATTTTATTTAACAACTAAAGGCAAATTATCAGCTTCCATTTCTTTTTTTTTGCCTTGCTTGTATAAAGTTTACCTTGCGGTCGTTTTGCGATTCTCTGTGTGACCATGCAAAGTTTCCTTTGAATCTCTCTCTGAGCTGAAGCTGAAACTGGAAC
The DNA here is from genome assembly GCA_037043495.1 of Drosophila recens. NCBI lineage: Eukaryota > Metazoa > Arthropoda > Insecta > Diptera > Drosophilidae > Drosophila > Drosophila recens. The sequence goes on along the minus strand of JBAMBJ010001851.1, from coordinate 3,327 downwards.
TATGGCTGGAAAAAGTCTTTCTCAGAATGGAGTGAAAAAGAGGAAAAGGCATAACGAGTTTTGCATTTTTAAGTGAAATTTAAGCATGAATAATTAAAGTGAATACAACAATTTCAATGGTCGACAGGTTAATGAGATTGCCACATTGACAACGCTTTAATTACCAGGTATTGGTAATGAATTAAGCTACCAGTTAAGAATTTTTCACTATAAAATATGTTTCTATGGTACCTCAAACGAATTCCGTAACTTTTTTAAGGAATTTTAAAAAAGAAGAAAAAAACCATGAATTAAATTTTAGGAATCCAAAATTGTGGTGAAAAAATTATAAAACATAAATTAGGAATTTCAACTAAGTAAAATATTCAGAGTACAAAAATTAGGAAAAAAAATTGGGAAACGTATCTCTGGTTTTCCTGTCATTGGGGATAGGCTCGAAAAAAAAAACAATAAAACAATTTTTAATAAAATATTTTTGATTTCGACTTTTTCTAATTTTTATTTTCACAATTTTTGTTTTCCTAATTTTTACTTTCCCAATTTTTGCCTCCTAATTTTGGATTCCTATTAACTGTATTTCAAATGTCGGATTCGTAATTTTAGATTCCTTATTATTCTATTCCTAGTTTTGGAATCTATATTTTTTTTTCGAGTTTTCGTATTCTGAGAAATATTTTTTGACATTTATAGAATCGTTTTTATAGAGTACATAATTAAAAAAAAATTAAGATATGCAACTGACATAGATTTCATATTAGAAGTAAAATTTTTTTTAAAAAATTTCAGATTCTCTTGACTTTAATTTAGCTTTGATCCTAAAATATCTAAAAACTTTCAGAACAGACAGAAAGATTTCTGATCTCCATAACTTGAACTGCGCATTATACAATAGTTATATATATATGTTAATGAAATATTCAACTGAAATTAATAAAAAGGTGGACACATTATTCAAATTATTGCCCTCACTTTAAAGCGTGTTAAGTTCTGACATACGACAACTTTTAGGGGCCTAGCCAAGCATAAGAAACTGGTAAGGTCTTAAAAGCATTAATACTCATTAAAGTTAATTGCTCTTGACTTTTAGGGTTGAATAATCTCCATCTTCATACCGGTTTCGGCCTCCATTTTGGGTCTTAGACCCACTAAGTACATAGGTTTCGGCTAAAAATTATGCAAATGACTTGCGATTTAACCCTTTGTGAGCTGAGGCGTTGAAAGCTGTCCGAAAATTCTCACCTGCAGCCAAAAATTAGGGAAAAAGTTAAACCAAAAAAAAAACAATAAGGGGAAAAAAGCTAAGTACTTAACACTCGATAGTGCGGCAAAGCGCCAAAAACATTTTGTGACATGAGACTGGAAAAACAAAACAGAAAAACTAAAGTGCTTGCAAAAATAAAGAACATTTGTTAAGCAATTTTCTAACGAATCTGTTGGCAGCCAATTCATTTGTGCGCCAAATGGCACATCGACTTCCCCTTCGTCTACTTCTCGGGGGTATTTCAATTAATTTCCCAGCTACAAGTTTGCAAATTTTAACAACGATAAACGACAGACAATTGGGATAGAAACGACTCCCACATATGCAACTGGATTATAGCCCTTCTCCTTTCCTCCCACATCCCTCCTCCTGACTTTCTTGTTGTGCTTTTCACATTTGCTCTTTGTGGTTTTTGCTTGCCAACAATTTGGCTAGTGGCTAACCACTAGGTTTTGAAAAAAACAAAAGTCGAATATTTGCAATTAAACAACAGTTTGATTAACAATGTTTTGGTTTTTAATAATTTCAATTTTAAAATATTAACTTTGATGTAATACAAAGTAGTTCAAATCATACCTGTTAAATTTTGATTAGAATTACTAATCAATTAGATTATTTTTGGAAAAATGACTATATAATTCACTGTTGAAAAATTTGTGATTATTTAATGATTAAAATTACAAAAATTAAAAAAAAAATAAAAATTATTTCAATTATTCAAAAATAATCAGAAATTTAAAAAAAAATAATTATAAATAATCTTTTTGAGTATTCGGATTATTTTAGATTTTTTTCTGATTATTTCTGATTATTTTTAATTATTTCTGATTATTTATGACCATTTAGTAAAAATCAAATTAATTTTAATTAAATGTTCACAATCAAAGTAGCCAAAATAATCAGAAAAAAATCAAAAAGAATCCGAATACTCAAAAAGATTATTTTTGATTATTTTTTATTTTTTCTGATTATTTTTTAAAAAGTGTAATAATTTTTGATTTCTTGTAATCGTTATCATTAAATAATTGGGCAAAAACGAAAGTAATCGTTATTTAATCATTAGTTCGAATTTTTAACAAAAATAAACTAATTACTAATGATTACGATTACTAATCATTATTTTACAGGTATGGTTCAAAAAAAGGTATGGTTTATAACTGCTGTTTTCGAATATTTACTAATTTAGCTAGAAAATATTTGTAAGTATGTATATAAAATATTTTTATATTAACGAAAATGTATATATTGATTTTCTTAAGACTCTAGAAACGTAGTTCAATTAGCTTTTCAATAAATATCAGTGCCGAAATTAGAAATCTTGTGCCCTTACCCAACACGGTATCCAACTTCCAATTGTTACAAAATTCTTGGCACATATTTGGCGATGGTTGTTGTTGTGGTCGTGTTGAAGTCAACGGTTATGGGCAAATAAAATGTGGCAATCCCCACGTCTAAAGTTCCCAACAAGTGTGCAACTCTGTTGTACAAATGCGATTACTTATACGCAGCGTGTGCCAACCAAGGTTGGACCATTTTGTATTGAGCAAAAACTAAATTACAAAAGGGATGAGAACGGAACAATGATATAGTTCTGTCTCTCTAACACCCATATAAACACTCGTATCCTGGTCATGCCTGGATGCCTGGTTGCCCGGATTCTAGGCCGAATTCTAGGCATGTCGCGTATAGTTTAAACGGAGGCGTTTTCAACAGTCGAGGGCGTGTCTAAGTCACGTGCCTTTGTTAAATTTCATTTGTGGCATTTGCTATTTATTTTTTTGCTTCTTTTGCAAACTTTCGGCCGTACTATTAAAAACAGATCCCTCGAAGAGAAACTCATGAGCAAGTGCTAAGTAAATCGCATTAACATCTCAAGTGACTCTGTCCTTCTTTCCCCTATCTTGTGGGATATACTCTAAGTCGGAGCTAAGTTGCAGACCAACCAGCCCAGATGTCTCTCCACACACAATTTTTCATAAAAATGTTGCCCTTACTCTCTTCCTTTCTTAAAGTAAACAAAGGAGACGGGAAAAAGGCTGTTGGACATCTATTAAGGGAGCAAGGCG
>JBAMBJ010001850.1:0-16449 GCA_037043495.1 Drosophila recens | reverse complement strand
CTTATAAACTGCAAGAGAATCACTTAATTAGGCCTTTTAAAATCAAAAAGCTGAATTTTTTGAAAAAAATATTATAAAATTGTTTATTGGTAATATGTGTATGATAAGAATTTGAATCATAATTATAAAGAATAAATATTTAATTATTTAATTTTGCAATTGAATCGACAAGTATCTTATTATCTTTAAGAAAAATTCCATTTGCGTAAAGGGTTTTATTTGTATTTTTGTTTCATTAAAAGCAAACAGCAGCTGAGAATCATCAAATGATTTTGAAATCTTACAAAAATGATTTTAAATCAGAATTTTGTTGAAGTAGAATCAAAAATTAACGTCTCAAAAATTAACGTTGAAGAATTTACGCAATATTTTCATGGTTCAAAGATTAGTGTTTGCAATTAGCTTGGCATTATTCACTATAGAATAAAAAAAAATATCGAATTATGATTAAAATCAAAACCAGAGTAAGAATAAATAACAGTAGATCCTTGTTGTCCTAGGAATAAGTAGATAAAATAAAATAAATAATCATTTTTAATATAAAGAACAAGCTGAATATTCTTTAAAAATGAACCAAAAAATCTAAAATAGATTTTTAGCTTTTTAACTAATTTTTCAAGGAAAGCTCATATAATGCAAAAATTTAAAAATTTGTTATTGTGTGTTGTGTTAACAAAAACACCAACAATTGCTTTTGGTTGGTCAGAGACTTGTAAAACATGCCTAAGAGTTTCATAATAAGTAACAATATAAATAAAGTAACTACCTCTTTTTTCAGTGGGAACTAACAAAAAGCTGTGAGCTAAAACTCTGTCAAGGATCTTGACTTGGACCAACTGTTGGCTCGTGACATATGCAAACTACATAACCGAACTTAGCAATTTGTGGCGCAACTACAAAAACCAGGCTAATCAAACTAGGCCAACTAGCTGGCGGGCTATTTGGTTCATTTTGGAGGAAGTGAGGACTTGGAGGAAATCCTTAAGAGCGAAAGTATTGACCGAGTTTGTAATGATTTAAGGGGTTTTTAGAAAATTGCATCGTAAATGTCAACAAAATGAACATAAACAAAAGCGATAAAACTTTGCCAGCAAGTAGTGGGAAATGGAAAATGCCCAAGGCTCCCAAGTAAATGGGCCCAGGCCGCAAGGACATGGAAATCACAGTGAGACAAGAAAGACAATGAACAATGCACAACGCAGTCTGTTCGTTAGATCGTAAAACTTCGATGTGGACAATGGCAACGCCGCAGGATGGCTCAGATGTACATACAAATGTGGCTGAGCACGTACTCATAAAAGGACATTTGGTTGCATTATGACAGCCTCAAGTCCGAGTCAAGGTGCAAGGTGTGCATGTGTGTGTGTGTGTGTGTGCAAAAGGACTCATAAATTGCAAATGAAATGAGCCAAAACGAATTCGAATCGTATAGAAATTGTGAGATTTCCACAACAAGGATAAGCGATTACACCAAAAGGATCTAGAAAATTTATCTCAACTACACGATTTGCACTAATTAACAACAAATAATGATATTATATAGCTTAAAAAAAAAAACAAAAAATAACAAGATTGAAAAACATCTGCCAGAGGGTCTCTCTCTTAGTCTTAGTCGGTTTTCAACGGGTGTCGCAAATCCTGAGTTGAGGCTAGAAAGTGTTGGACCAAAGGACCACCCGTTGTACTCATGCTGTGCTAGGACTCGTGCATTGCTTTGAACTCTCTAGTCGGGCTGACAAAGCAGCAGACCAAAAGCCAGGACAACGGGCCAGAATGTCGGCCAATGAATTGAGATGTCCCGCTGGCGCTCTCGGCGACACTTAAATCCGATTATGGACTCTATTTTTTTTTTGGTTTTCAAACCTTCCCCTACTTTGGCTCACTTTCATATTATGACCGTAATTTATGGTAAAAACGATTAGAACGAATCGAAACCGAATAATGCAATAAATTTGATAACTTTTCAGCATTTTCTTAATGATTGTTATGTTTACTTACTCATAGAAATAGTTCAAAGATTTGAAATCTTATCGCTCTTACCTGCAAAATGCAAAAGATAAAGATTTTTTTTAAGAAACACTTTAAATTTGTTCTATATTTAAATAATTGCATACATATTTGAATAAAGTCAATGTTAAGAGAAAGATATATATACTAATATTTATAAAAATTTTAAAGCAAAAATTTAAATAACATAGAAGTAATGTAAGTTGAAGGAATTAAAAGAAAAGTAAAAGTATAAAGCTTTAATATTTTCATATAGAAGGAAAGATACCATAAAAAAAAATTAATTTCTCTGAGGCTTTTTGCTAATATTTAAATAAATAGAAACTTTTTTATAAGTTCCAAAACTGTCTCAATAATATATTCTTATCGTTAAGAAAAAACAACATTCCCCTTCACAGTGGGTTTATAAAGTACTGCAACACTTTATTAACAATTTCTTAGAAAGAAACAATAATTATTCATATCAATCAATCAACAGATAATAAGTATTTTAACAAATGGGCTCCGCTGGCAGTATACCCTTAACCAGGCCCATAATTATAGCTGATAACTCATACCAGGCAAGATTCTCTAGCCCCGAATTCACTGGTGGCACTATCAATTGCTCCATAAACTGAGAGATCTCATTTGGATTATCGTTGATCAGTAGCTCGAGAAATTCATCGATGATTTGGTTGAAAATCTTTGAGACCAATGTATTTTTTCCCAAAATGCCTGTGGTCTTGGAGTTGGATTTGCCCAGCTGCCAATCAACCTTCCAGCTCTTGATGTGTGTACCATGGGTAAGAGCTGAGGGACGTATGATGAAGCTGCCATTCGCACGCAGATTGATCAGTTCCAGATCGAAGACACCATCGCCCCACAGGGACAAAAAGTTCAACTTGTAGTTGGAACTCTTCAACTGAATTCGAGGGAAAGTCATATCGAACTTGATGGTATGCATTATATTGCTCCACTGGAGCTTATAGAACTCGAATCCATCCAGACCCACGACGGATAGATCCGTAAAGTTGCCCTGACACCTATAGACCAAATGTGAAATAACATATTATATATCAATTTCTGGTGCCAAGTTAGTCATACCGAAAGCTATCTGTGCTGATGTCGATCGACTTGAAGGCCATCTGAGCTGGAGCCAAGACTGGAATACCACGATCCGGATAGCCACATCGCATCTGCAGACGTAGTAATTCGGTCAGCTCACGAAGATCATCATCGAAGCGTATGCTGGAGCCCAAGGAGCAGCAGAGCAGGGCACAGAGGATCAAAAACGAACTGCGCATGGCGATCAAAGAAGAGAAACTAATCGAACAATCAAAACACTATTTGCTATTTGGAATTCAATAGTACAACGATTAGGAACTCAAGTGTTTGCCTTTCGATAAGATAGGATTAGCACAGGTGTTGTGCATTGATAGCAATGCTACCAACTTATCCCACCTGCCTGAAAGTAGACTAGTTTCAAATGTCACCATTTCGAGTTGTAGAAAGCGGAAGTCAACATGATATGGATGAGTTTGAGATAGCAAGGCACTCCTAAGCCCAAGGGTACTCAGTTCGAGACCTGGTTCAGCCTTAAACAAACAAAATTTTTATATTTTCTCAACTATTTCCACTTTTTCTGTTAAATTACACTAGTTTACAGCCATTTATTTTGTTTAATTTTTACGAAATAAATTAATTAAAACAATAACAACGCACAAAGGGCTAGATCAGCTTTAGAGCTATTTTGTCACTTTTGCGGCTTAGAATTCACAACTGGTTCTAGCGTCTCAAAGACGACATTAGGCTTTGATTGCTAGTCAAAAAAAAATTATTACCAAGTAGGAAAGCAAAAGTAGTTAAGCAAACTTTTTCTGTTCAGTTTTGGCAATGTTTTAGAAAGTTTAAAGTTGATCACATCTTTGCCCTAGCAACTTTACAAGTCAAAATTGTTATTAATCTCGGCATGATTTTTATCAAAAAAGAGCAATGATATTTAAAGTGTGGGTTATACTGATTATGGCCTAGAAAGTTGATTAATAGTTCAAACTTGAGACATTAAATTTTGAACTTTTAAAAAATAATTGTATTTGTACAAAGTTAATAATATTTGAATGCAGAATAAATTAAGAGGCCAAATCATGTCTAAAATGACATTCTGTTTGAAAATCTGTTCAGTTAACGAAAAGTCGGTTCGCGAAAGATTTGTGCAATCTCGGAGAGTATCTTTGAGACAGACTAGCTGGGGATTCTCATTAGTTAGACTACAAAAAGAAACTTCAACCTACTTAAATAAACCGAATAACCAAAAAAATAGAATTCAAGCTAATTAATAAAACGAAACCAATCTCGTGAACGAACTCATACAATTTTATTGAGCATTTAAAGCTTAAGCCCATGGATCTGCTGGTGGCACACAGTCAACGACAATTGGATCATCCTCGCTTTCACCCTCGCTGCCGGCCAAGATCAGATCGACAAGGGTCCAAAAGTCCTTGCCCTTGAGGAATTTGTTGACAGGTGTCACAATCGTATCTTCGATGGCATTCGAGATGGTCTGCTGGTTCTCATTGATTAGCTTGACGACAGCATTCTCCAGCTGGCGATTGATGGCGCTATTGATCTTGCCATTGCCCATGAAACCGGTAATGTCCGACTCCACAGCGCCCAGTGAGATTGTGGTCTTGAGCGAGAGAATCTTGGCGGATCCCCACAGAACGGGCAGCTTGTATTTCAAGGTGCCTTTGATGCGCAAATTGATCAGATCGAAGAGCACAGATCCAGCGCCCTCATACTCAACGGACAGACCCAGTTGACGGAGTGCATCGATCAGAGTATCAGTTTCGTACTTTTGGGCGGTTGTATCAATATTGCTGAACTTGAAATCGAATGTGATTTTCGATGTGAACACATTCAACGTGAACTTGTTGATCTGGAAGTCATCCAGACCGGCCACCTTGAGGCGGAACACATGGTTGATGGTCTCAAAGATGCCGCGCTTCAAGTTCAGATTTGCCTCGTTGATCCTGAGTGGCGCCAATGGGGGAATGCCCAAATCGGGCCAGCCGCAAACCATTTGCTTCTGCAATTTGCGGATCATGCGACGCACCTGCCACGACACAATGAACTGAGGTGCAACTAAAATGCAAATGCAAATGAGAAAAAATCAAACTATATAAAGAATGCTGTAAATCAGCGGTGGGCACGCAGTGGCTCCGGGAGCAGCGACTGCTCCCAACTGTTATTGTTGTGCTCCCGAATTCAGATTTCGTGCCCAACACTGCTGTAAATTAATTGTGCTCACCCTCAACACCCTCGCCCTGTTCGGGTTCAGCGAAGATCTCAATGTCACCATTCTGATCGGCATATTGCAGCAGACGCTGCTCAAGTGGATGGCTCTGGTGATTGGACAAAGTGCCGGCGGCACAAATGGCCACAAAGCTGGCCAAAACAATTAGAAAACGCATGTTGAATGCTTTATGGTAAACCTCAACTAGCTACTGAATGGCCAAAGAATTCAGTAGCAGCTTTTATAGGCACCGTTTGGCATAATCAAGAGCCAAAGCGACGATAAGACTAAGGGGGGCCAAAAGATAGTACAATCGATGGAAGGTCTAATTAAAAGTCAGATCGGTTAAATCGCTACACCTGCTTTATTGGCAATTGACTGTCGCTTTTGCTTTGCTTTATTTGCTTTGCTTTCATATTTACTTTTACTGCACGGCCAGCCAGGGGGCTGGTGTGGGTGAGCATTTTTTGGTCGAGTTGGTGAGCATCTTAAGCAGATACCAGATCTTATGACCCTTGAGCTTTTCATTAACCAACGGCACAAAGAACTGTTCGATTCTATCACTAATCTCCTTTTGACGTCCATTGATAAACGCAGGCACTTCGTACTCAATGATATCGTTGATTATCTCGTTAAATCTTCCGTTGCCCAAAACACCACCAATGTGGGAAGTAACTCCTCCCAAAGCCACCACACACTCGAACTTGTAGATCTTGATGGAGCCAAAGATGAAGGGCATCTTATACTTGAACTGTCCCTGAATCGACAGATTCTCCAGCGAGAAGGCGAGTGGACCAGTGCCCTCATAGCGCACTGACAGTCCCATTTCCTCCAGCAAATCGATCAAGGTATCCGTGTTCAGGACATGTGCGCTTGCCTTAAGCTCCTTAAATTTGAAGTGGAACTTGACCTTCTTGCTGAACGTATAGCTGACCTTCATCTGCTTAATTTCCATTGTGTCCAAGCCATCGAAACGGAAGCGCAGAAACTGCATCAACGAACTACAGATAAATAAGAATTCTTATTCAAAATCTTCCTCATCAGATTGCACTTGATCTCAACTCACTCAACAACGGATTTAGCCAGATGAACAGAGATCTCGGCATTGGTGTAGGGTGCCAGTGGTGGAACACCGTATTCGGGAAAACCGCAGGGCAGCTGTTCCATTAAATTCTCGACGGCCTTTTTGGCCTGTGAGTTCAATATCAAGCCATATTCATCGGGTTTCACAGCTAACACAAGGAACAAATCCATGGATTAGTCTAATCTTTGATATCTTTATCCCTTTAGTGAACTTACGATTACGTTGGACTAGGCGATTCCATTGCTCCTCGGTTAGAAGGTCCACCTCGTAGGCCCTACAGTACGCGGTACAGGCCAAAAGGGCCACAAATATGTATACGATAGCTTTCATTGCTTGACTTCGAAGCTGTCATATGCAGTTAATGCCATCGGCTTTTATATCAAGATTTGGAGGGCTTATAGGGTGATTTGTGGTTGATAATCTCATTTGATAATTTATTATATGATTTCGAGTTGATTATCTAGAACGACGGTAATCGCCTCATCGTTATATTTATATAGTAGGTCTCGTATATTAAAGTGCAAAACACTTGTGACCATTGTTTAGCGATCCATTAAGTGCTTTAATCTTGACCAATTGCCCAATTCGATCGTCGCTATGATTTATTTTTAAATATATGGCATTCTACATTTCAATCATAGTCAAATTTAAACAAACATCAAAATATTTACTGCGTCAAAGCCTTTGCAGGTGTTTTTGATCCCCCAGTAATTTGAAACCAAGTCATGAGTACCTTTTGAAAACTGCACTACAGATTGCATTTATACTCTCTTCATTTTTAACAACTAAGAATTTGTTTCTTTTCGATTTGGTAAATGGTATAAGGAAAATTAGAAAATTTCTTTAGCTCTTTAGCTTTATATTTTCATAATTTTTAACAATATAAGGGCCACAACAAAGAATTTGTTTATATATAGGAAAACAAGACAATTTTATCAGCTCTCGCATCTCTAATAAACTTTCACATTCTATCCATTAGAAAACTTTTTCTTCCATATTCTATAAAATTATTATAAAGAATTCTTTCAACTCTACTCTACTAAAATCAATCAATTTTCTAAAGAATTACCTCGATTTGCATTAAGAACTTTTTCTATTAATTTTCTTTTTTTTTCTATAATTTTTATTAAAATCTGGACCAAGCAACTTATTCAAATCATCTAAGGATAGATATAGAATAAAATTAAAATAAAGCAGCAAGCTTATAAGCATCGAACATAAGGATATTCTAATGATTTCGAAGATGGAAAACATTCATTTTATAAATAAAAGACTAAAGCGCATTGCAAAGTCGTTGCAGTATTTAAATTATACAAAAATCCTATAAATAAATTAATTTACAAGTGCGCAATATATGATTATAAATCAAAATTGAAGTAGTTCAGCTAATCCATCTTAAATTCTATTTATAAAAGGTATTTCTGGTTCAATGATTTATGATATCATTTAACAGAGCTTGTCGATAACTTTGGATTAAAAAATCAGCAGGTTAGAGAAACCCTTACCCAACTTGGTTTTTTTTAAAGACTTGAGAAAGGACAAGTTCATATTTTGAGAACTTTGTACGCGAGTTGATTGCTAAAATTAATATTGTTTTCACTAAACGCATGCATATTTATACCATATCCGAGATCTGTACGTTTCCTTTTGCCTTTTCAAATTATTTAATCATATCATTTCACCTTTCTCAGGTGTTATTGGACAAACTGAAATCTAGACAAGGTCTTAATTAAAAATTGATTTGGCTTTCGTCTTTGACCAACTGCACGAATTCATAGCCAGAGTCCAGATAAGACAGCAATGGGCGTTCGTTGAATGCGTCCCCCCAAAGTTAATAAAATTATCAGGCATGAAGAGTTCTTATCACAAACACCTGTAGGGGTCTATAAAAGCCAACTGGCCAGGCAGCTGGACGATTAGTATAAATACCGGTGGCACTACGTCCAGTTTATACGACTTTTCAGTTTGTAGTCAAGAAAATGAAACGCTTTGTCGCACTTCTGGCAATTGTTGCCATCGCAAATGCTGCGTCTGTTGGCCAGCCAGGTGAGTGGACTTAAAGATAGATAAAGGGATTGAGATAGAGGGATTGATTGTCTATTATTTACCCTCCTTGACCCATTAGATTCGCGCTCCATCTCGAGCACGGTTGTGGATGCCATTGAGAGCATGAAGGAGCAGATGCCCTGTGGTTTCCCCGGCATGGGTATTCCACCAATTGCCCCCCTGAGAATCAATCACAAAGACATCGACATCAATACCGATGCCTTGAAGATGAAGGGCAGCATTGATCACTTCCGTCTCAATGGTCTCAACGATTTCGATATCGATGAGATGAAGATCAATGCCATTACCAGCAAGGTCACATACATGTTCACCTTCCGCGATGTCAACGTGGACACCACCTACGATTTGGAGATGCTCCTCAAGAAATTCGGTTTCACCATTAATCTTATTGGTGCTGGACATGCCAAATTCGCCATCAAGGATATGATCATCTGGGGCACAATGAAATACTCCCTGGGCGTCCTCTCCGGCAAGCTCAAGCTCAAGTCTCTGGAGGTGCGCACCCATCTGGGTGAGGTTGATTCCGAGATCGAGGGACTCCTTGGTGACGGTAGCGTCAATGAGAAGATGAACGAATATCTCGCCGAGGTCGTTGAGACGGTCATCAATGAGAATGAGGATCTGATCGCTGAGACCATTGAGAACGTGGCTCTGCCCGTGGTCAACGAGATTTTGGATGATGTCAGCATCGCCGATGTCATTGGCGGTGGCGGTGATGGTGAGGGTGAGGGTGGCGAGAAGGAGGCCTGCATTCCCCCAGAGTTGGAGTGGTAAACCATTGTGAAACATCCATGCTTTGATTAAAGTCTTTTCAACATAAAATAAAACAAGTATTTTTCACTTATTTGGAATTTGAAAATTTGAATTAGCCTGGGACAGTTTGCTTAACTGTTGCTTTATTGTAAAAGCTTTGAAGATTTTGCTTGTTTATATATTAAGCTAGTGATTTACGATAATTAATAAACTAAATTATTGTAAACTTTAAATTGTATTTAATGGATAGCTTTAGATTAAGTTGCTTGTCTCTTTGTTTGGACTTGGGACAGTCTTATCGTGGTCCCACTGTAATAGCTCTAGAAAGCTACCAAAGCTCAAAAGCTTTCTGCAATTATTTCTTGAGGATCTCTCGAGGGGGTTCCGTTTATGATATTTGCTAATCTTCAATTGTTTCTATTTATCAGCTGATTGTCAGTAATCGCTTATAAAAATATTTGACTGCCGTGTTCGACATATATATACAAATGTATATGTATTTAATTCGTATAGTTTATCTGGGACTTTCAAGTGCTATATAAGAGCTATGGATTGGACGTGCGAGTGCACAGTGTTAACTAGTACTTGAAGGTGAAAACATTTGCAAAATGAAGTCCCTAATTCTACTCGCGGTTATCGTAACCCTAACCGCCTCTCAAGGCGCTCAGGTGGTCGATCGCTTTGCTGGTGAGTAAAACTGAATATTATCCTATAAATCAAATTCGAATCTAAGACTCGATGTGGTATTTCAGCCCATCAGCGTTCAGTTTCCAGTATAATTGTGGATACTCTGGAGGCCATGAAAGTGCAGATGGTTGATGGCTGGGAACAATATGGAATTCCTCCACTTGCACCACTTAAGGTATCCCACAAGGACTTTAACTTGGGCTCTGATGAGATGTTCGCTAAGGGCGAGTTTGATGACCTGGAAGTGAATGGCCTGAACGAATTCGAGATTAAGGTCATGAATGCCAACCTGCCACTCAGTCGCCTCACTTACGAGCTCCTTTTTGCCAGCCTCAATGTGACCACAAAATACAAGGCTAATGTGGGTGCTGGTTATCAGTTAGCGCGTGATGGTGGCGCCTTCTTGGCCCTGGAGAACTTAAAAGTCTCTGGTGTGATCAAGTACTCCACAGGACTTGGAGGCAGCAAAATCTTTCGCATCAAGCAGATTCAGGTCAACATCGTTGTGGACAAAGTGGTTTCAAATATTGAAAACCTTTCCAAGTATCGCATATTGAATCGCAAACTCAACGAGATTGTGGAGGAGTTCATCAACATCACAATCAACGAGAATACCGAGCTCGTTGCCGATTGGATTGATAACACAGTGACTCCTATTTGCAATGATTTAATTGGAGATCGCTCAATCAAAGATCTGCTGGATATCATCAATGGAGGTGGCAGCAGTTAAATTTATGACATCAGCGACTAATAAAAATTGCGAAAATTAAACTTAACATTTATTTAGCCATCAATCGCTAAAAATGCCACTTGGTCTTAGCCATAAAGCAATCACACATGTTTTGTTCGAAAGTTCGTTAAGAAAAATAAAACAATCGTAAATGGGGTTAATCTAATCACTCAGATTAGTTTTGGGTTAGATGTTTTTAATCATACCACACCATTAACAAAATATATAAATAGTATCAAAGGCTGCAGTCGAGCGAGCTCGACTGTTACAGACCCTGTACTTTTGGGCTCAAAGCACATTGACTATGATTTTAATTGTTTACCTGTTTTTTATCAGTGTGCAAATTTTTCAAAAATTTAAAATTCCGACTATAATTTTTATGAACAAAAACAAAAAGATGACAACAGCTCTAGCGCAGCATCTAACAACAACAAACCATACAGCTGACTTTGATGATGTTAGAATTTCGGACGTAGAGAGAAGGGAGAGAACGAGAATGACGCTAGAAAGCTTGCGGATACAACAACAAGGAGACAGAACCATAAACCATAAGGAGACGTGGAACAAACAAATTTCATATACGCGGCAGCTCTTACAGTGGACAAACGCAAAATTGAAGGTGACAAAACTAAAATTAAAACTAAATTAAATAAACAATTGACGATGAACCAGAAAGGACAGTGCAATAATAGGATAGGATTGGACAACACCACACAATATAAATGTTAACCACTAAGTTTGAAATGTATGTATTTTAAGTGTTTCTTTGTATAATTGTTTCGTGTAATGTAAACACGTATAAATAATTTTATTTAATCCAGACTCCCTGAGGAAGGCGAAAAATGTCGCCGAAACGAGTAGGAGGACAATTTTTATAAATAAATTGTAATTTATTATAAAAATGAACCACATCGGCCATCACCCACAAAGTGAATAGTACCAAATAATTTAACTTTTAGCATATGGGTAATTCTCTAATGTCGAATGCGACATTCGTACGCATTCAAAGTGAAATAAAACATATGCCAAAACATTATTTTGTTGTGACAAAAGGGGAAACTTATAGGTCTTGTTTAGCACTATAATTGATGCTTAGGTTGATTTTGGGAAATTGTTCGTTTTCAAGATAATTTAAAATAACCAAGACATTCGCACGCGACTCAGATAGAAGTCGTTTTTTCGGCGACCAGCTCTTACAGTAATTTCGGCAAAACGCTAACGAATATTTTGATTCAATTTATTTTGAAATGTAATGCATTCATTTATCTAAAAAATGCATTTTGTTTGATTTAAAAATATTAAGTAGTTTTTTTTTAAATTTGATTTGAGTCACTGTCACACGCGACAAAATATTCCACAAAATATTTATGTTGTTTCTTGTTGAGTTTTTATCAATTTTTCGTTTTTAGCCTCGGTTGACATTACGGTGGAAAAGTTTTAACTAGCAATACGTGTGCAGCTTTGAGAAATGGGCTGCGAAATGGAACATAGGCATCAACAGCAGCAAATGTGCAAATGTTACCTTTGCAACAAGGACAATGTCGTGCAGTGGCATAACAATGCTGGGCTCCACCCTTACGCACAAGAGCTCCCACAAATATTTAGGTGTTGTACTGGACAGGGAACTGAATTTCCATGCCCATACAACAATGGTTCGACAGTCCGTGATGGCAAAAGCCAGAAAGATGGCGTGGTTACTTGCTCCGAGAAACAAACTGTCATTGTACAGCAAAGTCACCATTTACAAGTCCATCTTAAGCCCTATATGGAGATACGCGCTACAAATTTACGGCATTGCGGCAAAAACTAATTTAAATAAAATTAGGGTTGCGCAATCAAAAATCCTAAGGCGAATATGCAACGCACCATGGTACATCCGAAATAGGGACATCGAAAGAGACTTAAAGGTTCCTAAAGTGGGCGATGTTATGCAACTTCAGGCATCGAAGTACCTTCAACGACTTGGTGGTCATCCTAACGCGCTAGCCAGACGACTAACTACCAAACCCAGAAAGAGAAGACTCAAAAGGTGCCATCCATTGGATCTCCCTACTAGATTTCTTCATTGACTTGTAAATAATAATCTGTAAATAATATAATTCTATATATGTACATATGTTTCACCTGTGATTAATTGTTCCTTCCCTTAAATGTAAAACTAGATTAAGTTGCCACAAAGGTAGCAGAAAACCTGTTTTAAATAAATAAATATACAAATTTTGCGAAAAAAAAAAAAAAAAAAAGTTTTAACTAGCATGCCTAAAAGTATGCAGTAAAATTAAACATAATGTTTCCTTGCAATCCAACCAATTACAATACCGTGGACTGACTAAAAGTATGCAACACTTTTAGTACACTTATAAGATTCCACGACTGAATGTGGTGCACATCTGATCATCAAAAAACACCTTTGACCTTATTTAAGTAGAATAATTCGAACCGTGCTTTCCCTTCATATACACTAACTGTACATTTATTTTATGTTAAACAAATGTGTTTAATTTGTTCAACTTAAGCATAATGCTAAAATATAAAAAATAAAAGAAAATACACTTGGGATACAAAACATTGCATACTTTTATGCACGATGAGTAATTCAATTAATTCATATTAGCTTTCATCTTATAAACGTCCAATCAGCACATTATTTTGATGGAATTGCATGTCTTATCAGATAGGGCAAATCAGACAACTTAATTAATGAAAACAACTGACCTTGGCGCCGTCTGAGGGGTAACAGTGTAAACGTGCCGAAATTCATAATATTTAAGTTAATAATTTGCGGCTGCGACGCAATTTCCATACATAATATTATGGGATCATATTAGAAATTATTATTATTAACATAAGTGTGCTCAGTGCGAGAAGAAATTGATAAGTTTTGTTCTATTATTATTTATATAGTATACGCTGTATAAGGGGTATACTCTACTTGATAACGATCGTGTCTTAGATATTTATCGTTGCAAAAATATATTTTCTACATTTCTGAGCCTAAAATGTTTAACTGTAAGTAAAGAAAACGAATCGATATTTAGCGAAACGAAAAAAATTTATGTTTTATCGCTGATTGGATTAATTGAAATGTCCAATATATTTAATATTAATCTATTCCAAAATCTAAACCCAAAGATTATCTAAGCATTCGTTTTGTTGCATTTTAAATTAATTTCAATGTAGTAAGCTGTATTTCATAGTCTGGTATGCCTTCCAGCTTATAATGTTGTTCTGTTTGCAGAGTAGAAACTGATAAGCCTGTCTCAAACATTCCACAGTCATCAGATCAGATTCCTAGCTTCTGTTCCAGTCAGTTTCAAATTATCAATCGATTGCTCAAGACGCATAGTAAAAATCGCTGAAGAATGCTATTAAAATATTTCTCATTGGTTTTATTGCTGGCACAGGTGAGTTGCACTGATTCTAGGCCATTCGGCGAAACTAAAAAAAAATGTTTTTACAGTGCCTGCTGGCAGCGCCCACATCCCATGGCGCCACAACGGCCAAGCCAAATGATCCGACACAGAAACAGCTGGAGCAGGAGGCACAAAATGAGACAATCAACCTGCTGAATGCTCTCTTCCGAGCACAAATCGCCTATTTTAGCGGAGTGCGAGCTAAACTGTCCCCGACTTCGCAGCGTGCCCGTGACATTGAACTTTACGTGTCGCGTTTGACCGAAGCCACCGCAGAAACGAATCTGGACAAAAAGAATGAGATGTGGCTGAACATATTCGAAGAGGTAAGCTGAACACATGATGTTCAATTTAATCTATCAACTAATTATTGATCATCGTCAACAGTTTAGCAAATCTCCGCTGCTCCTGAACAAGCCAGTTGAGACGGGTCTCAGCAACGACGAGTACCAGGCGCTGCTAACGGATGCTAAGCTACAGGAGATTACAAAGAGCTATATTAGAGACGTGTCCACCTATTTTTGGAAAATGGCACAAATTAGCGGTAAAGTTGTAGAAATTAGCGTCGATGACTACTTTAACCAAAGGACCAGACGGCATCAATAAAATTGGAAAAAAAAAGTGAAATTATTTGTTCTAATTAAAGGAATGTATCGATTGCAAGTACTAGCGATAGTGACCATATCGATAGCAGCTTTGGTAATTGCTACAGTCTGAGTTATCGATAATGACAATGAATTAATATATTATTCAGCTATATACAGAAAATTATCATAATGTCACCGAGTATGAATTTAGTGTTACAGTCGAACTTCCTAACTCGAATCACCATTATCCGAGAAAAAAGTTCGAGTTAGGGAAGCAGAATTGTATGAAATTTGCTCGCTATTGCCACTCGATTTTGTTCGAGTTAGAGAAAATTCGAGTTAGGGAAGTTCGAGTTAGGGAAGTTCGAGTTAGGGAAGTTCGACTGTAATTAAATGTAATATTAGTAAAATAATTAACAGTATATTTAAAGCAATCGCAACTATCGATAGATGCATCGAGGAAATTAGATGTTTGGCAAAACTTAAGATGTTCCTGTAACTGATTTTGATTTAAATTACACAAGGTTCTCCCTGTAACTACTGAATTTAGTAATTTTGCATCTAAAGCCAAATCCTACGCTTCACAGTATCCACTTCTTATGGTATAAATCCAACTCAGAGCTGATTTCGTTATATCTTTTAGTGTAATTCTGATTCCATTGCTGATCGGGAAATCTAAATCAGTTTCAGGAAACCCTTTGATAGATAGCAGATGAATTGAGAACAAGCATTCGTTTTTGAATTTGTGGATTCATCGTAAACTATCACCGTTAACAATCTCAATCATTTAAATCGATTATTCCATTAACACCTCAATCTGAACAATGCTTTAACTGTAGAAAATATTGTTCATATCATTAGCGTGTTGTAAAAAACAATATGTCTGTATAAGTATGGTTTATACTAGAGTGCGGAAATAACGCTCATCGCTCTCCCACACGATTATCACAGATTCCATTTATGGAAAACGGGGGAAAAAACAAAACAAAACAAAAAACGATGATAAATTTCTATAGCTGACAACTGTCACGATTTGTGAATCATCAAAAGCATTAAACAAATAAATTTTGGGCACATTTGTGACTTAATTGCACACAAGGCAAATTCTTTTCTTTATTTTGTTTTAGTTTATTTTCTTTAATTGTGATTTAATGTATTTGTTGAGTTTTATGCAAAAAATGGGAAACAATGTTGTGCAATTTCTATGAAAATAGCAAACCAAGCAAAGTGCAAGGTATTTTTAATGCAATTTGTGTTAAAAATAAAACATCCAACAGACAGAGAGGGGATACGGGATAGGGGAAAGGGGATTGTTACGGGAACCAGACGACGGACACGCATGCCTAACCCGCTGCTGGCGTCGCTGCTGTTCCACACATGTTTTATTGTCGCTGGTCGCTGATATTTGAAATCAACGCATCAGCCATATTCCCCTTGACCGTCTCCCCGTCTCAAGCGGTTCATCCGTCCTCCTCTGCCACATGGCATGCTGTGCATTCGAGCGTGTCACATAACAACAATTGCCACTTCCGAATGCTTCACTCCAAATAAAAAATAAAAACAGTTATGCGAATGACATCCAATGGAATCTCCATTAATTAGCTTAAAATCCATTTTATCAATATTATTGTACAATTTAATGAAAAATAAACAAAGCTTAACATAAAGTCAGCAACTGGCGATAAGCATAAAACCGAGATTACAATAATTATTTAAAGAGACTGAATTTAAAAGGCAAAAAGCAGCAAAACCGAACTTGAAATATTCTCTATAAAATAAATTAAATTATTCTAATAACCGTCTGTTTCAAGATACACTACGGAATTGGTTCTTAAATATATTATATTTCC
>JBAMBJ010001849.1:0-38103 GCA_037043495.1 Drosophila recens | reverse complement strand
TTCTTAATGCTTTATTTAAAATTTTATTTTTCCTTCTATGTATATATGTATATATATTATTTTTAGTTTACAGTACAGCATACGATATTTAATTTCGCTTGGGTAGCTTATACATTTAATGAAATAAATCGATTGTTTTTATTTCTTGAAACGTACAAAACATTTTTTCAAACTACCTTTCGTGAATTAACTTAATATTTTTAATTCTTTCGTCTTGTATACTGATTTATTATGTATAATATTTTGTTTTTAAGCTTAAGACAAACATTCCATAGCAATCCAATGCATTCTGCACGCAATATCAAATATCTATCTGTTCCCAATACAATCATTGAAATAAGTTTGCTAACTACAATGAACTACACGTAACTCGCAATAAACTCCACACCATCGTTTAGTCATACCGACAACTTAAATTTAAATATGTAAAATTATTTTTTGGAAAATAAATACTACTGAAAACAGCTAAAGCAAGGGCAAAATAAAAAACAATAACAGTGTGTCTGTGTGAATGTTGCAAGCAGCTAAATATTAGAAAAAGAAAAAAAAAGATTAGAAGGGAATTAAAACAGTTGTCTATAATTTAAAGCTTCGATTTCAAAAACGCAAAGCAAATGTGACTAATAAAAAAATAATTGTACAATTAATGTTTATTGCTATAATAAATAACTTGACTCTTGACTCTTCTTACTAGTATTTGCAGGCTATGAGGACTAAATGTCTGTGTTGTGACAGGATTTGACTTTCATTGTATCGATTTATTAAAATATTTAATTGAAGGTGGTGATTTTTGTTTTGTATTTTTTTAGTGCAACAAATCAACAAATAAATAAATACATGCACTTTTAAAATTATCTAAGCCAAGGGCACAACTATTTTTCTCCTTTTTTTAGAACGAGCATGAATTGATCTCGAGGCAGTGTTTGCACTTGAATCTCAATGTGCAACACTTGATGTTATCTAGTTAATTATATTATATATTTAACATTCTCTCTTTGTTTACATCTCTACATTTCCTTATCAATTGGCTGGTTGCAGTTGGTTCGCCAGGCCAGCCTGCATTTTGTCGAGTTGAGTCGATTCTTTTTTTTAGTCACCAGAGGTTTTGTATTTTTTAGGTTCGAAGAAACTCATATTTATGTTGTATACAATAGTAGTAGGATTTTCTGCTTATATACTATTTAACCTGAGCCCGAATGTGTTGCAAAAATTCATAGTATGACAAACTAGATTCACTGCGATCGTCTGTTAATCTCTCAATAAATTGAGCCTTCGCCGTGCTCGTATCCCTGCAACAAACAATACAATATTAAAATAAATAATAAATTACACTTGTTTTCGGTTGAATTTACCTGATAATTTGCACTAGAGGCGCGTAGGGCTTATCGTAGTTCAGTCGCAATATGAAGCGCTTTAGCACATCATTCTCAGCGCTGACAACATTGGGTAAGCCATAAACATAATCCGCCAGTTCTGCCGTCGAGCTGATGCCTGTAAGACATAAACAGCATTAAAGTTAAGATTTATCTTGATATTTGCAAATTTATTATTTATATTTAAAAAGTTTAACTTATTGGAAATTGTTTAGATTAATTAAAAAAAATACTTATTTTCTTTAAAATAAACCCTAGGAATTAAATTTGTACTTTTTGTTATGAATAAAATTATAGAAATTTACACTGATTGTAAATGTGTGGAGTTTCTAATGTTTAATTATTGCTGTTCAAGCATGAACACAAGGGCATTTAAAAACAATGTGTCCCGAAAACACCGATCGAGTGACGGGACACTGAAATTTGACCTAAGCTAAAACACACACAAAAATGTAACTCAAAATGCACTTGTAGTGCATTATCATAAAACTATTTTTAGACGCATGAGAACGACTGGAAAGGAAAGATAGGCATGTGTGAACCCAGCTATCTGGGGTCCTTCCAATGACTGGAAGGAGTTAGACGTTAAGATTTTCATGTTAGTTACGTAAGGCTAAGATTTTAAGAAATAAACTCAGTTCGTAATTTGTACTCAAACTGCTCAGTTGTCCATTCAATTGCAATTCGTCCAAAATAAATATTTTTATTTTTACATTTATTTGGTAGTAATTTTAAATTATTAAAACCCTAAAAATTCAACAATAACATTCAGAATTGTAAAAATTATGTTTTTTTAGGTTTTATAAAATTAATATTTTCACAAATTTTAAGCCATAAGTAAGCATCTAGGGGGCGTGGCACTTTTCTCAAACACTTATTTTTAAGGTTGAAGAGTTTTTATCATATGCCATTAAAATTATACGATTATCTAATTTGGTTCAAAAGTTACGATTTTTGCAAAGCAAAATGTGCAATGGTCCCACTGTGCGGCGTTCATACTTCTTTTACGCGTACTCTTATCCCGTGCACTAACTATATGTTCAAACTTACCAAACAATGTCTGCAGAACATCGGCAGGTACGTTAATGCCGACATATATCATTATCAGCGAGCCGCAGTCCATCAGGAATATCGAACGTGAGTCCAGACTGTAAAACAATAAATTATAAATTATTATAGGTTGGAGCTCTGTTTAAGATTTAGGACACTTACTGCTCCGCAGACAGTTGCAGACGTGGCACCTCCGGCAGCAGATCATCGTCTTCATCGTCGTCGTCTTGCGTCGTGCTCGCGTTGGAGTTGCGCGCATGATAGATAAGCCCATCAATCTTGAACAGCTCCGGATAGATGTACTTCATGAGCTGGTCCAGCGGCAACGTTTTCATGCAGTCCATTGCATACACGCGATCATCCAGACGCGTGCTTGTGCCCACGCGGAAAGCGGGCTAACAAATAAAAACAAAGAAAAAAATATATCAAAGATAATGTCATTTACAATGAAATAAAATAAACACTCACGTGCTTGAGCAGCGCCAGAATGTAGAGCGGCAACAGGGCCAGACTGCGTGGAGCTATCAACTGTCCAGATTGGCCCGATGGAAGATTTTGTGCAATCTTAAATGCATTGAACACGTCGATGGTCGCATTGATGAAGGCGTCGCGGGCATCGGACAGATTCGATGCTATCGAACGATCCACAGCCATTTTGGAGAGCAAGCCCACAATGGCTTCCGAGTCAGCGGAATGCATCACCTCGGGCAGGGACGCCGTTACCGGCAAGCAGACAGTATGGACACGTATCCGTCGCTCTCCTTCGCTGTTCGTGTAGAGCAAGGCAGCCTGGAAGCAAATGGTCTTCACGTCGGTGAGACTCTCCTCGTACGATATCTGCATGCCATAGCCCGCATCCGGGTTGACGTTGGGCAGCGACAACAGGTCCGTGCTGCGCACAAAGAAGTTGCCGTGGAATGTGTGCACCTGCAAGCCGCGTGTGCAGCGTATCCGCATGACGGCCTCGAAGCCAATCTTGCGGGTCAGATAGCGCTTGAAGCACTGCCTAAACGAGTCCACCATATGCTGCTTGGTCTTCTGGTAGAGCGGGAAGTGGTGCACGCAGCCACCGCTGTGTTTGCTGACGCCAGCTGCAACGAAAGATACAAAATGAATACAGATAAAAGAACAGCAAGTCACGTGATCTTACATATGGTGGCCATATCGCTGTACTGTTGATTCATCAGGAACATATCGACAGCAATCTGATAGCCAGAGCACTCGAGAGCGTAGCGCTTGTAGAAGTCCGTCGCTGGATTCAGATGCGCCACATCTTTGGCCGATCGATTGTTGGGATCTTCGCGCGGTTCCAGCGCCCCAGGTCCCTTGTTGGGAAGGCACGATTGAAAGACGGTAATGCGACCGCCAGATGCTTGCTGAGGAGATGGATAGTAGGATTAGAAAACAACCCATATCTGGTAATTACAAATTATATTTGTAACAATCACTCACCATCAGCTTAAAGGCCACCTGGAGGGCCGCGCCGAGTGCCGAGCCGGGATCATGCGTGTGCGCAAATCGTTTGGGCAACTGCTTCAGCAGATCCCTCACCAGCTCCTTGCACTCCTGCAGATTAACCAGCAAGCTGTCCGGCCGCGGCAGGAAGGGATCATCAATGTCCAGCAGTGTCATTTCATGCGGTTGATTCAGACCCTCGGCCATGCTATAAAAGTGCACAAAGCTGTCGTAGCAAATGAATCCCACTTGGGTGCGCGCATCGCCAGGCATCTCATCCAAGTGACGATTGAGCACCGAGCAGGCTGCCTCCAGATAGCCGCTCTGCTGAGCTATGATCGAGACGTCGAACAGGAACAGATACATGGCCGGCTGTGGAGGACGCAGCATATACTCCGATGGCGCAATGAACTCAATGGTGCTGGATCGCACCTCGGGTCGACGTGTCACATCGCCGTACGTCTTTGTGGCCGGATCAAACTGGAAATCCTCGGGCACTGCAAAGTAAGAATTTAAGCAAGTTAGAACGCAGTAAAGAAGAGAATGAATATACGATACTGTATTTATGAATTTTAAACTCCAAAATATTGCATACTTTCAGGCACTTGTGTTGCCTTTAAAGAGCCATAACCTTCGTTAAATTTAACCGACTATTGAATCTTATAAATAATAGAATTAGATAATTTAACATACTAAAAATATTTATAACTCTGGTATCATTAAACTGCATAGTCTGTTACTAAGATCTGTACAAACAGAGATATTTGTATATGGGGATTTCCACAGAAATGTCAACCTAGGCCATAAAAGTTAAATTGATCAAAGACCCACATCTTGTGAAATGTTCTTCCAAAAATGTATTCAAGTTATTTATTCAAGCAATATACGCCAAAAGAAATTTAGTAGGATGAATATATAGATTCTACATTGGAATAAATTAATTTTTCTATATTTTTGCTCATTTTCTTAAAATTTGATTTCCAAAATGGACCGTTTGTATTCTATCGATTACACTAAGTAAGAGAGTAAGATTGTAACATAAATCATTTTAATTCATAGAAATATATTGAAAGTTTAATTTAAAGCAATTTTTTCAAGCTGTTTCGATATATAATTTAAAAAAAGAGAGACAGAAACAATATAAATATATTGTGGAACAAAATGTCGCATGCGACAGTGATTCAAATCAAATTGAATAGAAAATACTTAAT
The DNA here is from genome assembly GCA_037043495.1 of Drosophila recens. NCBI lineage: Eukaryota > Metazoa > Arthropoda > Insecta > Diptera > Drosophilidae > Drosophila > Drosophila recens. The sequence continues at coordinate 33,014 of JBAMBJ010001849.1, read as the reverse complement.
ATTTTTAAATCAAACAAAAAACATTTTTAAGATCAATCAATGCTTTACATTTTAAAATTAATAATAATATGGTGCTAAGTAAGACCTATTATGAGTTCCCCCTTTTGTCAAAACAAAATAATTTTTTGGCCTGCATTATTTAACTTTGAATGCGTACGAATGTCGCATTCGACATGGGTGAGTTACCCATATTGAATCTCGTAATCCAATAATGGAAATTTCCCTGATTGTAGGTGTGTGGGGTTTCCAATGTTAAATTATTGCAAATTCGTCTAAAGATAATATTTAGGAGTTATCTTAAACTGTAATCTTTTCTGTTTAGACACTAAGACATGAATTTAACACCTTTTTCATCCTTAACAAACACACAGACAAGATAACTGCCACACAGAGACGAACCATCTTGGACAGCGGCTGTCAGCTAGCCGATAAAGTTGTAGAGATAGGTTTTATGTAAACAAGTATAGTTGTAGGCTAAGATATTCCTTCTAATAAAAGAGCGGTCGAGCAATCGATCGTTGTTCATTTAAAATTCGAACATCACGGCGTTTACATCTATTTCTGTAATCTCATCCCGTTCACCGATTATTATGAAATTTAGCGGAATGATAAAAAATAATAAAAGGCGGTGTTAACCATCGAAAAAAGTACTCATACTTGAAGACTGTGGGTCTAATATACCCTTATACACTACGAGCATCGAGTATACCAAATGTGATATAAATTTATACTTGGGCACAACTTACGCTCATTAACGCGATAGCAGAGATTGCACTTCCACATTTTGCTGTCCACAAAGTAGACAAAGGGATTGATGTAGGTGCGGCACAGTCGGCAACGTACAATATTGATGCACTGAATCACGGGCAAGCTCTGTGATGTATTAAAAATATAATTAGTTACTTTGAAGAAGTTTATAATTTTTGTGAACTTACGTTGACATCGCGAAACGGATGAATGACAATGCCAAGAGGCAAACGGGACTTTTGCAGCAACGAATTGCTCTCAGGGATTTTGGCCAGCGTGCAGCGCATGATGCTCGGATTGCAGTTGATGGACTCGTGGAACTGATTATGAAGCACCACTTTTGGTGGAGCCAACGTTGCTGGCGTTAGAATATGCCTATTTTGCATCAGATCAATGGTGTCCTGGCCCCACAGTCGACTGAATCCCTGCTGGGTAACACTTAGCGGTGCCGTTGCTGCTCCCTGCGCTTGATACTGCAATGGAGCATTGCTGGGCATCTGCTGGGCTCCAAACATGCCTGGCGGCGGCAACTGTTGCGGCTGCAGTGGTATATGTTGCTGCTGTGGTGGCAACTGTTGCTGCTGCTGTGGCGGCATTTGTTGCTGCTGTGGTGGCAACTGTTGCCGCTGCTGTGGCGGCATTTGTTGCTGCTGTGGTGGTACATGTTGCTGCTGTGGTGGCAACTGCTGCTGCTGCTGTGGTGGCAACTGCTGCCGCTGCTGTGGTGGCAACTGTTGCTGCTGTGGTGGTACATGTTGCTGCTGGGGTGGCAACTGTTGCTGCTGTGGTGGAATTGCCTGGGGATAAGCTTGCTTGTATGGATATTGTTGTTGTTGTTGCAGCGGCTGTTGTTGTTGCTGTGGCTGTTGTTGTTGCTGTGGATGTTGTTGTTGCTGCTTCTCGACAATTGATGGCGGCCCAAAAGGCGGCAGCTGCACCTGCGACGGCACGGCTTGTGTTGAGGGCAATCCCATCGTCTGCTGCAGCTGAGGCATCGGAAGCTGCCACTGCGGTTGCGCTGGACGGTGTCCAGCCGGCGCTGCTCGCTGCGCATTGTTGTTGTTGTTGTTCTGTTCCGTTGCTGCTGTTGCCGTTGGTGGTGGGACACCGTATGCTATCTTCTGGCTGTCGCCTTGGAGCGAATTGGCAGCCTTGGGAGGCACGTTGAGACCACCAAAAACGCTGGCTGGACTCTTGTTGCTGGGCACAATGGCGTTAAATGGAGATGCCATGGGATTCTGCATGTTGGGCGTGGTATCACTTGTGGCCAAAAGCGCATTGGCGCCGCTGTTGTCCAGCTGACGAGTTGGGCCAGCCAAGCCCACAGCCACGCCTCGGTAATCCCGTCCTGGCAAGGATGGGGCTACAGACGTCGCAATACTATTATTGCTGGGATTCAAGTTCATGTTCTGCAAGTTGCTGGCCAAGCTGCCAACCTGGCTGACGGCTGGCTGCTGACCTGGCTGCTGTACTGACTGCAGTGACGGTTGCGCAAACGTGGCGCCCAACGTGGGGGGTGGTTGCTGGGTTGCTTGCCTATTGGGCAGCTGCTGAGGCTGAGACTGGACCTGAGCAGGAGCCGGAGGTTTAGGCTGTACTGTGGCACCCAAAGGTCCAGGCACAAACTGCACATTAGATGACGCTGCTGATGGAGGTGGCGACGCTGCTTCCATTGATGCCAAGGTCGGGTTGCTGTTTAGCAAGCCAGGCGATGCCGTGCGCGAGGAGTTGGCGCTAAGTGCACCATTGTTGCCATTGGTTACAGGCGCCACAGAAGCTACTGGCGAGATGGTGGCGGGACCGTTCAGCGTAGGCGGGCGAACATGAGCAGGCAGATGACTTAACGGAGCTAACGAAGCCATAGATCCATTTGGTCCATTTGTCAATGGCGGCAGAAACTTGTTCATCACATTGCTATCGAATTGCGGCTGCGTTGCAGGAATTTGGGACGTGGCGTTATAAGGATACTGCGTTGGTTGCTGCTGGAATTGCGCTGTCTTCAACGGCGCTCCATGTTGCTGCTGCTGTTGTAGTTGTTGCTGCTGTTGCTGTAGTTGTTGCTGCTGTTGTTGTAGCTGCTGCTGTTGTAATAGTTGCTGCTGCTGCTGTTGTAGTTGCTGCTGCTGTTGCTGACCATTCACCAAGCCGGCTTGGCTGCCATTTGATGCAGCTGGCACAAAATTTGTATTGTATGCGGACATTCTGCGATACGTGTTTCTAATTCATGTGATGCAGCTGGAAAACATCAAAGATACGCATTAGTCATTGACATTACTAATTAATTTATCAATTCCTCAAACTTTATCACACTTGCTTTGAAGGGTATTTTTTCTTTATGAAGGCCGAGCAAGGTAACTTATGGTTTTTATACACTTGCAGAGGGTATTATGAATTTTTCATCAATTGTGGAAGCGTGTAAGAATTCATAATGTATTGGTAGTAATTTAACCTTTAGTATGAAGAACTTTGTTTCTTGAAATTTGTATCTTATACATTCTGAACAAATTTAATTTAGATTTCACTAATATATCTTACAAGGCTATGCAAGGGTATCAAATCTTCGGCATGTCTATCTTTCTTTTCTTTTATCTTATCAGCCTAAAAGTCAAAAATAGTTGACATTAAAATTAAGCAGACTCAAAGCAAAACGTGCTCAGATAACAACAGACGTGTTACAATTACAACAATTGACATTGTCATTGCCACAATTTGTGGAATGTGCCACCAATAGAACTTTACTGAAATTCTCAATTTACTGTGATTATCGCGTTTGCCATTTGTTTACTCAAGTGCTTTGCTTTGGCACAGTTTTGAATAATATATGCATATGAAATCAATAAAAACAATAATCAAATGAGGTAACACCCGATAACACCCAAAAATATGTAACTATCAGTCAGGTGTAAATGAAGTCAAGGTTACGGTGCTACTGGTTCTCTACACTCTACGAAACTTTCATACTATATTGTAGGTATAATTTTTAATTAGAAACTAGTGTTGGCGTTTATTGAAGTATGGTAATTGCCATTTGAATTGCACTTTGCGTAACAAATTGTGTTTAGTATTTTGACGTCAAATGCAAGTCGTGTAAGCCTCAAAATAATGGGAAGAATATAGAAGGCCACACACAGTTATACACAACGACTAAATGCGTGACGAATTGAACATCATTAAAGACTGCGAACCTGATAAAGCGTTTATTGAACTGAGAATGAGACTGCGACTGAGGAAGCTTCAGTGGAGCTTAAGCTCAGCAAGCTGCGGATTTGATCTTCTCAATCGAAAGCTCTCTCTTTTCAGAGAGAGAGAAGGTGCAAAAGTTCCAGCAGCAGGAGAGCGACATAATTTATGCTTTATCAACTATAGACGGCTGTGTGATAACAATAGCTCCCATGTACTTTCTTTGCTTGAGATAAAAGATAACTCGGCAAATGTTGATGACGTCGCTGTTGGGCAGAGCAGCGGCAGCGGCAGAGGAGCAGTGACTGTGGCCGTGGCAGATGGGAACGTGGGGTGAAAAAAAACATAAATGAATAATGCATATAACTTAAGCTTACCTTTCTTGTTGCCAAACTAATTGTATCGCTGGAAAAAGGGCGTTGGAACGTGTGTGTGTGTGTGTGTGTGTATGTCTGTGTGTGCGTGCGTGTGTCACTGTGTACTTGACCAGCACTTGCACTTTGTAGTTGTATCTTCTTCTTCTACTCTCGTTAATTGGCTACTGAAGCATGCACTCACTTTTCACTATGTTTTCACCCGTCGTTTTATCTCTGTGCCTTTTGAGATCGCAGCTGCAGCAATAAGAGTTTCGTTACCAATTCTTATGGAATTTGCACGCAACAAACGAAACTTTTTTTTCTTGGCTGACAATGAACAACGAACGGCGCTGCCTTGCGGGCCTCGGCCTCTATCTCACACACACTCACTCTCGCTCTCCGTTTGTCGCAAAGCGATTTTGCCGTTTTCGCCTATGTACTTGGTGCGTGTACCTGATGCAATATTGTATCACCGTTCCAGCACCAATTCACCGTTTAATTTAATGGACCAATTGCGTGCAAAAGTTTTTGCATTGCAATTTCAGCCTCTAAAATACACCTAAACACTAAAATTTAGAGCCACGTCAATTTTATCAAGTAAGCAACACTACCAAATGTCAAATTTCGGCGTTGCCACTCCACAAAATAAAGGTTCAAATGAACGAGCAGCTGAGCGGGTGTTTACAAATTTCAAATGTGAATTTGTTTAAGTTCATTTAGCTGTAAATAAGCAATAAAATAATAATTTAATAAAACCAAAAACCATAGGGTCCCTTACAGTCGGTTTCTCTCGACTGTAGCTATCCCAACTAGTTTTTTTGTTTGTTTATTTTCATTGAGAACAATTAAATTTTAATTTTTATTTGCAATAATAGTATAATGGCTGATTTAAATTCTATGGGATTAAAGTGATTGCACTTTTTGAAAGAAATTCGTAAAAATATATGCGCCCATTTTTGTATTGTATACATAATATTTTATGTAATTACGTTATATTAAATAACCTATATTTTTGTATATTTTATAAGTATTCAACAGTTTGAGAAGCGTAATATTCTTTATTCGTTTCATTTTGCGTTAACTTTGAGTGAGAGTATTCGGTAGTTTACACAGGAAAAAGAGCTTTGCATTGTGGTTGATTTGGTTTGATTTGGCAATTACCAACCAAATTATAAGCTAACTATTATTAATACTATAAATTGTTATCAATCATTCTGTTTATTTTTATTTTATTACTGCATACAAACAAAATTCGTTGGACTTTTGGCTGCGGGTTTTAAGTAAAGCTTTCGTCTTTATTATTGTGACAATGGAATTGAAAGTATAATACTAAAGTTATTGTTTTTATTTTATTTGACAAAATCAATTGTGCATTTAAAGTTTTGAAAACAGGAATTAATTGTTAATAATATGTATCTATTAGATATCTCATGTATTGTATTTTGTCTATTAGTCTTTTATTTAAAAATAGAATTTCTATGCTTAAATGTCTATCATCTTTGTAATCTACAACTTCTGATATAGATATCCCATAATGTGTGTATTGGTGTGTGTGTGTGTGTGTGTTTTGTGTTCTGTTGTTTTAGTTATATAGTATTGTATTGCAAAAGGTATTTTCGTATTTGTTTTAGGTGTTCTTTGTTTTGCAGTTTACTGCGATTGCCTTTGAAACACTCTAGTATATATTTAATTAATAATAAGTTGCTGTATACGAATATATATATATATATTTCGTAGAAACTACTAAAGTGTTAGCTCTGTATATTGGATTTTGTTTTGTTTCTTTTAGCAGTTTATTAGATTCATTATTCAACCATTGCTCATCATTAGTGATTACTTTTGTTCTCAACTGTCTACTTAAACTTGGCTTTGATTTTGTGTGTGTATACAAACTATGTACAATTCAATTAATAAACGGACACCAGAGACTGACCAATTGGTTTCTTATCTCACAAATCATATTTCTGTAAAACACTTAGTTTCCTGCATATGTTACGTTATATCATCGTCAGTGTTAAGGGGTTTGCGCACTTGTGGAAATTATACAATATTTGAGGCTCATTCTTGATATGAATCACACATATAAGTATATATGTATATTGAAATATATGTGTGGCTGTGTATAAAAACATTGGTGTTGGCGTTTCATATGGTTCCCAATTCGTTCATTATCTCTTGGCCTCCTTCTCCTGCAAGTACATTCGCTGACTTAACGGCTTTGTATAGATCCAATTCTCCCCAACTGGTTTAAAGTGCTGGAAATGAATGTAATAGGATTAGTGTGTATAGTTAATACATATAGATTTAGATATCATACCTTATGCTCCCAAGCCAGATCATATTCCTTGCGAGCCTTGGCCTGATCTCGCTGTTGTTGTTCCACAACAAATTTGGCATTCGTGGCGCGTTCAATATCATTAAACCTGTTATCAAAATTATAATATAAATATTAACAATAATTCCAATTATATATTGCAATAAATGCAGGAGGATTTAAAATATGTCTAAGTTTTTTTACTTGAGTCCTGCCGTCACTTCCTTCCAAACACGTCGCGATTCATATTCATCCTGCTCAACGATTGGTCGAACTTGTTTCTTAAATATGGGTATGCGATTTACGTCGACGAATACTTCGGTTTTCTAGAAAATTAAAGATGCACATAGTCACATCATTTAGACATTTCGACGTTGACGCACAACAACACACAACATCTACACACACACACAACCATATGATGCATTGGGAATTTGGAATTCAATCATTTAAGCAGGCAATTTAGGGAGGAATCATTTTCTAGATAAACAAAGTAAACACACAGAAATATAGTCCCAAACTATTTAAGAGAAAAGTACAAGTATCGCAAAGGGCAAATTGGAGCAGGTTAAAAGTATAGATATGTAGATGGATAGGAAGATAAATATAGATAGATAGATAGGTAGATTGATAGGTAGATAGACGGATAGATGCAGCTGCCAACTCGTAGTGTTGTTTGTTGCAGCGTTTTAGGCGTAGATAGCATAGATAGGATTTCAACTTTGACAAAACGTTAACAGAAATAGGTTAATACTCAACTCTACATACACAGAATATATATAACACAAAAATTTAGTAGAACATGCCAATTACAACTTACGTTCTTATCATGCCACTTGGCTTCCATTAGACCGCTCCATTCCCCGGCAATAGAAACAAATGGTTTCTTATCGTTGGGCGAATATATCTAAACGAAGAAACAGAGCAAACAAAATGGAAATCAGTCAAAAGAGCTTGTTAAGTTAATTGTAGGAATAACCAACCTCAGCGCTGACTTTGTTGCGTTTTCCGCCGTAGAAGGGCTTCGTGAGAAACTCAACGTGGGCGTGGTAACCTGTCTGGGGACATTTGATTTCCACAGAGCCGCCCAGCTCAATCCAAGGCACCGTTAAAATAGATCTGTAAAGTCCAAGTTTGTTAGTATCCAATCCATGGTCAACAAGGCTTTGACAAGGATCACACATACCTGCCATAACCATTTGGAAACGTGACAATGTATTCCTCACTGCGATCCACAAGCGTGACAACGCCCTCGCCAATGTTATGCACTCCGATGGATAGGCCTAAGAACTTCGACTTGGTCCAAACGTGAGCGGTAAATGTAATTTTCTTATTGTAATGCTCTGCATAAAAGGCTGAAACTGTTGAAAAAGCATGCATCGATAAGTTGAACTGATGAAGAGCATTCCCAGCACTCACTTGGTGGATGATGCGACACCTGCTCAGCCAAGAATGTTAGCTGATCCCGCCGGCACCAAGGAACGGGACCATCACGAACCTCCTTTCCATCTTCGGTTTCATCTGTATAAAATGGATGTTGAATAAACTATCTTTAATTTATCGGTAACTATTAAATCTACCTGGAATATCCCAATGACACTGAAATACTTCGCCCAATATAGGATTGTAGGGTTTCTTGGCCACGGCGCTCTTGCGTCCAGCATGATAAGCACTCAGATACCAGCGGCAAACTTGCACAATGCGATCCCGTGGGTCGTCCAGCTCTGAGATTCTAAAGGAGATTCAAAGCTATGAATATGATGAATGTTATCGATATGAATGGGAACTCACTTGAGAAACAAATCGGGATGGGCAAAGTAATCGGCGTACATTTCGAGAAGTGAGCGACGCTCCAATATGAACGTGGGTAGCACCACCTTTGTTAGGTCCATGCCAATTTTGACCTGCGACAATAGATGCGTTATCATCGATCCATGCGCCTCCATGCTGAGGTCCATCTCCTCCTCCTCCTCGTAGAGTGCATCGTAGTCGATGCCATTGTCATAGCTTGAGGAGCGTGAACTCGGCACTTTATTCGACTCTGACTCATCGATTTCGGGCAGCCTTGACTGTGTCCCTGTTGTTGTTGCTGCTGTTGTTGCTGCTACGGCTGCTGCTGCTGTTGTTGTGCTGGTTGCTGTTGTTGCTCCGACTCCGGCTGCGGTTGAATCGGCTCCACCAACATTGTCATGCGTGGGCGATGTTTCCACAAAGCCGCGCGTGGCGCTGCAAAGCAAAGATGAATATGATATTACTGTACATGGACTTCATTGATATGCGGCTCACAGAATTTCGACTGAATGTAAAAGGAATGCATAATTTAATGGGTAGCTCAATTTTAAATTTCCATATTTGATGCTAGTCCTTTCTCTTGCTCTCTCTCTCCCCCTCACCCACAACTCATTTTCAATTTACTTGGAGCAAGCAGTGCTTACCTTATGCTAACGCGTCGTACCCACTTCTTAAACATGGCAACACTGGCGATGCGATGCTTTTGGCTGCAGTTCACGCTGCATGCAAAATCTTAAAATGGCGACTGCAAACTTTCGTTGCATACCTTGCGGCGTCAGCTACGAACAACAAATCAAACACCAAACACATACATATGTACACACACACACACAAATTGGTCTGAGTCGAGCCTATGAAGCTTTCTCCATTATTGAGCTATTTTTCTATTTTGCCAGTCAAAGAAAAACAATGGAAGCCGAACAACAGTCAACAGTCAACGACAAACGCAACTACAAACTAACAGGACGAAATCGTCAGTCGTAGGTCGTAAGTCGTACGATGTCCTTCCGACAAATGCTCGTCAGCTGTGACGACGAAAGCGTTGCCAAATCAGCTTACGCGCTGCTTGCAAAACTGCATAAATTATTAACAGGCGACTGACCAAATTAAATACTACGACTGTATGTAAGTATGTTTGTATGTAAGAATGAGTAGTGTGTGTATGTATGTAAGCGTGCTTCCTGAGCTGCAACTTGCATTGTCCAGAGCGCAGGCGCAAGAGAGATATCGAGAGAGGGAGAGACAGTATATAAAATGTATACATATGTATGATATGTATGTATGTTTGTGTATCCAAAGAGTGAGCCGGCAACGCTGAGAGATAACCGTTGTTTATCTGGCCTACTGATGTCAGCATTTTGCCGCTTTATACACTTACCAGCCAATTGGTGAGCTGCCCAGACTTGCAAACGGATCATCGTAGGCATCGTAGAAGTCTTCTTCACCTTCACTGCTTGAATAAGAGGTCTCTGGCACGACCAGGCCCAAGGGTGCTGTAGTGGCTGCAATAAAAAGATATCAATATATGTAAAGCATGCCAGCAGTCAAATCACATACAACATAAATCAACAAAATTTCAATACAATTTCAATTGAATTGGTTGCGACCATTGGCAATGCTTTGAGTTTTCGCTCATTAACAAGCTAAGTACTTGGGCCATCTACTTGGCATAGGCATGACCCTGAACAAATCTCATGCAAGCAATGAGTACGAAATATGCTCACCGAAGTTTGCATACTCTTCATTAATTTAAGGAATTTATATTCATTGAACTAAACTTAGTTTTGTAGATTTCCGAACTATGAACAACTAACAGTTCACAGATCTAATTGTTATTTGATTGTCGCTGCAACCTTTACAGCAAAGTGAACATACCCTTGACAGTGCTGTGAAATCAATGAGCAAAAACGAAAGAACGAAACGAAAGCATGACCCCCAAAAAGTATTTTGCACTGGGATGACATTTACCATTTTCCGTTGCTGAGTCATCCTCGTCGTCGACAGCCAGTTGGATTTTGACCGACGAGATGGCCTCGGTGGCCTTGCCGCTGCTGCCGCTGCTGCTGTTGCCCGTATCGATGCCAGATGCCATTGCCATTGTCGATGTGGATGTCGTGGGGCCGTTGTAAATGCCGTTGATGGGGTGCGCCATATTTTTGGCAATTTGTAGACTAACAATCGAGTGTTTGATATGATCCAACATGGCCTGCAAGTGCAATACAACCAATATTAACCAACAGCTGCAATGACCTGCACGAGAAGGTGTCAAGATCTTAATTAAATAACCTGCCTAGTTTCCCATTTTATTTACTGGCTGTTGTTGTGCTTCTTTGCCTGTAATTTCGAAAACAGTTTGCCTCAATGTTTGCCAAAGAAATGAGCAGCTGTTTGCTTTGGCAGCTGGCGCAAGCTCGCAAATTTCTCATGCCTAATGCATATCTAATAATACGCCAATAAGGGAAACGGGGTAGATGGTAGGGGGTAGCAGGAACAGGGACAGGGACAGGGAACTGAACTGAACTTGCATTGAAAATCAATAATTCATATGCTAGCAACTTAAATCTAACTAAAATTTGTATGTCATAAACGAATTTAAATACATTTTACACTACTCAACAAGATTTTATTTTTTCAAAATATCTTGTTTTTGACCAAAAATGGATGACGAGCAGTTGGATCCGATGCAATGCAGCATTGACGAGATGCGCGACCAATTTGAGAGCTATAAGCTACGCAGTGAGCGGAACCTAGAGGAGTACAACAAGCTAACTGAGGAATTCTGTCTGGACAAGGATCTGGAGCAACTTCAGGCTGAAGTCCGCCAAATGCGCCTGGGCATGAAACAACTACAGAAACTGCAGCTGGAGTTAAGCTGCTGGCAGGAACCAGATGCTATTGAGGAAATGCCTTTTAGTATGAGCACTATATGTGATGACATCAACTCCAAGGAGGTGGAAGAGCAGCTGGAGGAAAAGGAAGAGCAGCTGGTGATCAGCTGCGGTTCGAGCTCGTGCCTTTTCGAGCACTGTCGCAGGCGTGTGGACAGTCAGCTTCTGTTGCTGCACTACCTCAGCGATCACAGCGAAGAAGATGCTGCCTTTCTGCGCTGCCGCAAGATAAGCAAGGATCAACGCATTGTGTTATCCTTTGAGACACGACGTTGTCCACTCGGACAGAATCAGGTGATCGGACTACTCGCTTATGGCCGCTCCCTGATGGAGCCAAGCAGTTTTCTGGCGAGCGATGTGCCTGTCGTGGTGCTGATTTGCAAGACGTCAGCCAGCGCTGTGCTGAAGGACAAGCTACGGCAGGAGAACACCAGAGATCAAGTCTTTGTCCTCTGGCTGGTGACGCCCCATGCTCAGCTACAGTTAAGCGCAACTCTCCGCCTGTGTGGACGCAATGCGGCTGTCCAGGCGAGCACCGTTCTGGCCGTGCGCCCTGTGACCGACAGCCACGACACGTGCGAGTTTATGACCGTGGACGCCAACTACTGGCGTCTCTCCCATGACGAAATGCGAAAGATATCGAATGACTTTCGGGATGAGCTGCATCTAGAGCTTGGTATCACTGAGTTGGTTTTGAACGCAAGTTGTCAATAAAGTTGTAGATACATTGAGCGTACTCACACTAGCGTTGTCCTGCAGCGCTTTGCACTTGGCCTGCTCCGCGGCGTCGCTCAGCTCAGTGATTCGTTTGTCCAGTGCCTAGATTGGATTGGATTGGCTTCGATTAGCATATAATAATAATTATTATGTAATTATAGTTACTCACATTAGTCTGCTCTATCATCAGCTGCAGGTAGGCATCCGCCTCCGAGACACGCCGTGCAACGAGCTCCAAATGATTGGCCCGTTTGCCACTTGACTCCTTCGTGTAGCCGCCAGAAATGTAGAAGGAGCTCTGACTGTCCCACAGTCGCGAGCGATTCGCGTGTCGTCGTATTGTGTCCTCCAGACGTCGCACCCACTGCTCACGCTCATCGGTGTGCCGCGCCTGCAATGGGTTTGGTTGGTTGGTTGGGTGGGTTTTGCCGTTTGTTACATTGCCAATCAGTTTCATCGTTTGTGACGCCAATTCAAAGGAGGGGCAAGAAAATAACAAAATCAGTGAAAAGGACTTGAACGGAAATAACTGAAGCAAACAAAAAGTTCCTTTTTATAAATATACTACGTGCAATAGAACACTTCGCTACATTTGATATATAGATTTGTATATATTTGTGTGTGTCACAAGTCTAAAAGTTGGAGGCCTCATTCTATAACAAATGTATATTTGCCACTCTGTCGCATTCCATATGCATTTGGAAATGCATAAGTAAGGGTAATGCCCTATAGAGCACATAAGTAGAGGGCATAATACCCTACAAATTGAACATGACATAACAAAAAGCTTTAAAAAGCACTTATGAAAATGTAATTGAAATATCTTGACATATGCCTTAAAATATACATAAGTTAATTTAAGCATCATAACCTACTAATACCCTGACATTATCAATATGTAATTGACACATAAGGAAAGGGTATACTACCCTACAAATTATACATGGCATTACGAATTCACAAACAGAGCATAAACCGATCTTAGTCACAATCTTAACTAATTCAATGTGTAATCAGAGACTTGCCTGAAAGTGAAAGGTCTTGTGATCCACAGTGATGGTAAATGTATTATCTTCCTGATCATCGATGCCAATGAGCGCATCTTTTAGCCGCACACAACCGCGTCGCACTCCCTTCATCATTTTCTCTTTGGACTGCAAATGAAATGAAAGATAGAATAAAATCATATAAATATATAAGGAATATATGTATGTGGAAAACAATATAAGTTCTTATGGAATGCTTAGGTCATTGATACTGCGGGTCTATGACGTCCACCGCCTGGCACAATGGTCAATGGTATATATTACACTATAGGTTCTTAGCATAAATTAAAGTAGAGTATATCGACGAGTTGAACGATTAAAATTCAGGTGAAGCATTTGACAAACGCGCACATTTCTGCGATAAGTCGGGCACGCTGGTTCGTGAAATTCCCGGAGCTAATTATCGGCGATCCTAAGGACGTATCCTATACTGAACCTGAAGGAATTTAAGGAAACACTAAACATGGACGCGGATATATGTAAGAGCATTTAAAAAACTTTATCGACAGTTCTTTTAAGGAAAAAGAACATTTTTTGTTTGCAGCAATCGAGCATCCTGCGTTAATGGTGACTCCATGGTTTATGGCTGCCGTCTTGGCCCTATATCTGATAGTGGTAACGCGCATCGGCCCAGGGTGAGTATTAAAGCGAAAAGAACTGAATGCTAAATTTCGCACTTTGCTCAAAGAAAATTAAACATTCAATTGACCTGATTGGAACTTTGTTTGCATTTGATAAATTTGCAATGTAATTAAATGCTGGGTGATAATGTCATATAGACCCAATTCCGTACAGTATTTTCCGTATGTTACGAAAGCCAAATTGTACAGTTAAAGTATAATTCATAGTTTTGTACTTAATTTTTGACGGAATCCTAATCGTTTAGTATCCAGTTAAAATCTCTTACAGGATTGTAAAAATGTCAATTTCAAGTTTAATATAGCTATATATTTTAGGATTAAAATTCATTATCCTTCTTTATGTTTCAAGATTTATGGAATTCCGGAAACCGTTCGAGCTCAAAACGCTGATCATAGTACATAATATTGTACAGGTTGTGTCCTGTGTATATGTTGTTTATGAGGTAAATTTGATACGCTTCCATTAGCCCTGTTCTTTAATTAATTTCTTTTGTAGATTGTACACATAACGGAGAGTCACATAATGTCTTTTTGGAAGTGCAGCGCCTTGGAGTTTACAGGAGAAAGGATGAAGCGCCATTTCAAATTAGCGTATTTTCTCTTCTGGCTGAAACTGTCGGAGCTTATTGAGACCATAATATTTGTGCTGCGCAAGAAACAGAATCAGGTGACGAAGCTGCATGTGTTCCATCACATTACCACCATAACTCTCATCTATCTGCTGATCAATCATAATTCGAATGGTATGTAATTTTGGATTATCATTGAAACATGATGTGATAACGTTTTTGATTTTGCAGGCTTTGATGCATTGTTTCCCATATTTCTCAACTCCAATATACATATCATTATGTATTCATACTACTTGATTGCCGCTGTGGCAGACAAGGGCATCATTCGAGCCCTGACGCCAGTGAAGAAGTCCATTACGGTCATGCAGATGGGACAGTTTGCTCTCATTTTGGTGCACGCGATATTGACGTCGATCAATTGCGGCGTTGATCAAGTCTGCTTCATTTACTTTATATTTGTGATTATCATGATGTTCTATGGATTTTACGATTTCTATCAAATGTCCTACAAGAGCTCGAAGCGCAGGAAAAGCGCCGCAGTAGCGGAAGCAGCAGAAGCAGCGGCAGCAGCAGCGGATAAGACCCAATAAATATTTACATGACATACACATACACATTCCTATGCCTATGTATGTATGTGAATTTATCTGTATATAGAATTCTGCAATTTGATTAATTGGCCGTCTATTGACATCGCATAGGCTGGTGGGTGGTAAGGAGTGAGAAGGGTGGTGAAGCTGACTGTTTGCTTTGTCTTGGCAGATAAGATAACAATTAAAGCCACGACATTTAATGTAGATAAAATGAAATATCCGACAGTCAACGCGTGATGATGATCACTCACCGTATAATAGGATAACAGGCCCGCATTCTCGTCCAAGACAAAGAAGCGATACTGCCATCCCTTCATCACGTTTGTCCATTTGCTCAGTGTGCCTTCCAGTGTGCCGGCAGAGGTTGAAGCCATGTTACATCTGCTGAGCTGCTGTTCCTACTGTCAATGTTGGTATTGTTGTGTCGCTGTAGCACCGCTGTCGCTGTCGCCTTCGCTGCCGTCGTCGTCAGCTGATCTCTTTGGCCGCTGATTCTACGGGTTGTGAGAGAGATGGGTGTTGGTGCTTGTGGCTGGTGACGTAAGAATTCTCCTACTCGCTCGTACAATCCCAACTTTACTACGCTCGTAGCGGGGTTTGAAAAACAAAGCATTTATTGTTATGCCGTGCTTGTGGCTGCTTTTTAATAGTTCGCTTGTTGTCTCGCTCGTAAGAGCGAGTGAGGTAATCTTATAGAGTTTGCACCTCACCAGCATATTTGCGCTGGATTATTCCGTGCAGTGCGACAGCCCTGTTTTTTTTCTATCGATAAGTTATCGGCGGGCAATTAAAAAAAAGCATGAATTCAAAAATTTATAATTTGATAAAATGGTGCACAAGCAATAAATTGATCTAATACCTTGTTTTTTGGTTGGGCTATTAACATAATGTTGCAAGAAGCAATTCCATACATTTTGGAGGCAAATAAATTTAAAATAAATGCTAATAATTAGATATCACTTTGGACAAAAGTGACTAAAGCTGCGACTAGATCCGTCAGATAGAGTTATATACCAATTGAAAGGTGTAGTTTTAACTTACAAATATGCATACTAAAATTTTTGGTTACTCACCTGACTCGTGTAAGTGGGAGGGGCAAAATTTATATGATTGATCAATCAAACAAAATTAAAGATATCTAATTTTGTGACAAACGATATTTAAATTTATATATAAATTATTCTTAAGAATACAAAAAATATTTTTTTTTTTAGGCATGAAGAATTGGGAACTTTTTGGGCAGAGGTCCAAATGACAAACTTTTTTTAAGGAACGATTTATATATAAAATTTAATACCGTTCGTCACAAAATTGGATATTAGAAATTTTGTAGATTTTCGTCACTAGATTTTTACCTCGTAAAGAGGTTTTTTTTATTATTAAATGAAACAGCAAGTTATTTAAAAATCGATTTTTTTTTATAAATTTGTGTGCTTAATACTAGGAATGAATGAATTATTTTGTGGAGCAATGAAATTAACAAATTCGAATGGTATTCTTGCCCATAACAACTATAGCGCCCTCATCTTGGACTTCCTTCAGAGCGTCTTCAAACTGTTCGCGAGTAATTAACTAAAAATAAAAGGATTAATTGTAGTGAAAATTAAGTTTTAAAATAAGTTAGGTAACTTACAATTTGGGAGCCTTCCTTGATCTCCTTAAACAGTTTTTGGTAGGGAACTGTCGGCACCTTGCCCTTCTTTTTGAGATTTTCTTTAATGGCGGCTACGAGATCTGCGCGTTTCTTGCGAGCTGCTGTGGACAATCCGGTGGTCAGAATGCCAACATCGATTTTACCCGAAAGCGGATCGGTGGCCGATTGCTTCAGGGCCTCGCGATGAAGACGCCAAGCTTCCTCGACATCTCGCAATTCGACTACGTTGCTAAGACGTACTTTGGCGTGGGCCTCCGACAGGCGTATCAAGCTTTCCAGTTGCCGAGGGTAGGCCGAGATTTGGCCACGACCAGCGCCCACCTTTCGCATGTCCACATAGGCTTGAATCAAACGCTGTTGCGCCTCATCCGACAGCGTGGGAGAAAGGTGCTCCCGAGCATAGGCAATGTAATCACGCAGCACGCTCATGTCAAACATAGTATCCTCCTCCTCGTGGCGTGTTACATAGTAAAGGGACACCAAATGGCTGGCCAACCGCTTGTCAAAGAGCTCATCCTGCGGGTCCAGCACCAAGAAGATCAGATCAAAGCGCGACAGTAGTGTGTGAGGCAACTGCACATTGTCGATGATGTTCTTGCGCTTGTTCCACTGCGATTCGGCGGGATTCGCAGCTGCCAATATGGAAGTGCGCGCATTCAATTGACAAATAATGCCTGCCTTGGCAATACTCAAGGTCTGCTGCTCCATAACTTCGTGGAGTACGCTGCGCGTGGAATCGTTCATCTTGTCAAACTCATCAATGCAACAGACGCCGTTGTCTGCCAGCACAAGGGCGCCACTAGAATTGTATATAATTACATTATAATAAGGGATCAGGGATATATGACGAGAAACCTACGTTTGCAGGACCAGCTGACGTGTTTCCGGATCCTTGGTGACATAGGCAGTCAAGCCCACAGCGGATGAGCCACGGCCCGAGGTGTACTGCGAACGTGGCACAAGATTGTACACATACTGTAGCATTTGAGACTTCGAGGTGCCCGGATCACCGCAGAGCAGCAAATGAATCTCCGATCTAAAGTTCTGACGACCCAGTGTCGAGTGCTTCTTCTTGGTGCCGCCAAAGAGCTGGAGTAAAATGCCCTTCTTGATGTCATCGTTCTCGTAAATAGATGGCGCAATGGCACGTGCCAGACGATCATATATATCGGGCTTCTTGGACAGTAGTTCGAGCAGCTCAATGCGCTCCGGTGGGAAAATGTGATCCTTACTGAGAATAGAAGTAAACAACAATGTATGAGAAATGGGAGATCAGAGACAAATGTGGCATTACTCACCCCTCTTCCTCCTCGTAAAGACGCTTGTTGTCCACCTTACGGAAATGGACAACATCGACGTGTGTCTTGTACACACTCTTCACATTGAGACCCTTGCCCTTGAGGGGCATGGCACGATAGATTCCCGTAACAGTGACACGATCACCCGGCTGCACTCTGTCCACAAGATCGTTGTGCGCATAAAGCAAGACGTTATGCGGCGTCTGGCCAGCGGCCATGTCATCGGGGGATTCCTGCAGTTTAATGAGCTGCTTGTCTGTAAACTCGCTGCGGTTGTGAATGATCCGGAAGCAATGATTCGTGTTGCAGTTGGTGCACAGAGTTGGCTGTGCGATGCGACCGCGATCCACCTCGACGGTGGTGCTGTAGGAGCAAATGTTGCACATGAAGAACGCCTCTCGCATTTCCGGTATGACGTTGGAGGAGCGGATAACCATGCCGCTAATACTGATCAATTGGTCCATATCCTCGGGATTCAGCGAGCGCATATTGCGAGTCTTGTCCGCATTGAATGGACGCACTTGGATCTGGTGCTCCAGCAGTGCAGCCGGATAACGTTCGAAGAACATCTCATTGATGGCCATATCGAAGCCGGGAATCACTTCCTGAGGGTAACATATCAACTGGCGATACAAATCCTGGTCAAAGGTTTTCAAATGCGCGCAGTTCAGATTCAAATACGGCTCCTCCAACGTGTGAATCTCCTCCAACTTTTGCAAGTACAATGGCTGATTGACATCAATGTTCTCGGAAATTTCATCCTGTTCTGCACTTGGATCGATGAAGCGCATGATGAACGACTTGAACTTGGACTTGCATTGGCTCACAACGACATTGGTGCCCCAGACAACCAGTTGTGGTCCCGCTGACGCCTCAGACACGGGATCTGTGGTCTCTGACCCTTTCTCAGGAATGGGTTCAAGCTAAAAATTTTAAAAATGTTAAGCAAATAATAAGGGCAAGTAGTTGTTGTTGTTGTTACTTACACCCGAGGTGCCTCCAATTTCCACTTGGCGAATGCGCTTATCCGTGCGAATATCGGGACGCGCACGCAACGGAGTTCCACGAATGCCGGAGCGCGGTGTGCGTATGGAGCCCATGGAACTGGGTGTACCATAGTTAAGGGGTGAACTCAAGTCAATCTCGCTCATGCCGCCCAGACCGCGCGCCGGACTCGTCGCGGGCAAGCTAACGTGGGCCGGCGACGTGGGCGGCAGACTAATGTTGTCTGAAGGTCTACCGGGCACGCGGCCGGGTCCCATACGCATTGGTGTATCGACATCCTGCGATGCAATCCCTGAAAGTACATGTCAAATGTGTTGAAGTATTCAAAAATATCCAGATTTTTAAACTGAAATTTACGTCGTGTGGGAGTGCGCGCGCCTTGCTTTGGTGTAGCAGCTCCGACACTAGGTGAACGAGCGGGACTTGACATATTTAACGAGTTTTATTTATCAACTTTATGTATTCTACAACAAATAACAACGCTTCTCAATCTTGCAGTTGCCGAGGTTGCAGACAACGCGCTGTCGTTGACTTTACGCGGGAAATGTTGACAGCTGCAGCTGCGACCCGGAGACGCCGTGTTGGCAAGTGGTTGCGGGTATGTAAACAGTGTTGTGAAGCGTACATTTTTCGCTTGCCGCGTAAATTCGAATTTCGAAATATGCAGCTATACAATGCATTCGAAATAAATATTTAAGATTATTTATTGCGCATGTCATAAGCGCGACCATAAAAAACATAACAAATGTAGTGCATTGTAAACTTGTTAACCTGGTCAGAATTTTGCGGCCCTGTGACAACCCTGCCCTTTGGCAGCAAACATTCACGTCAGTCAGAATCGGTTTAGACGGCGACGAGGCGTACTTAGTTTTGTTAACAGTTGTAGTGTCTTCTAAATTACCAAATTAGCAATTTATTCATGTTTCGATAATTGAACTTTTCTTTTTATTTTATTCTTTTGGCCTTGATTTAAAAATTAAAGTGTGTGTTATAGAATATTCAATATAATGGCCATATAAATTAAAAGAAGTGTAATAACAAGAAAGAAAAAGAAGAAAAAATACAGGAAAACAAACATAAAATCAAAAGAGAGAAAAAATAGTCAAATTGTACAACCGAAATTCAATTGAAAATAAGAAGGCAAAACTAACGGGGTTTTATGCACATTGTATGTCAGTCGTTTCGCTGCCGTTGTCGCTGGTGCTTTCGAAGTAGATGCGGGGAGAATTAAGTGCTGAATTGATTACTCGGATCTCGGATACACTGCAATCATGTCAAGCGAAGAGATGCTATACGCAAAGGTATATTTCAAGTTATATTGATGCCCCACAAGTGCATTGTTGGCAATTGTGCGCTGTAGTCGCCGTCGCCGTCGCTGCCGACGTCGCTGTCGTCGTCTTCCACACTTGTCAAGCACCCAATAGTGTTAAGAATGGGAGCTTATAAAAACGCATACATAATAACAACAATAACAACGTGTGCGTGTGTTTGTGTTGTGTACGTTTGTGTATGTGTGTGTGGGTGATGTGCGCCAATTTCATTTTTACATTTCCTACGATTTACTATTTGTCAACCTCTTTTATCCCCCATACACCGTTATTGATGTCATGTCAGAGTCATGGTGCATTTTTAGAAAAGGAGGAACAGTAGAAACATTTGAAATGAATCACGGTCTTATCAGAACTTTCGCTCTGATAAGCGTGCCGCTTTTTTTTTCATTTGTATACCCTTTGCCGAAGGTATATTAGATTTGTGCAACAGTGTGTAAAGCATTCTTGGCTTGATCATCATTAGTAGCCGAATTAATATTGTCATGTCATGAAATTTTAAAGCCTTGAGTATTAGCAAACAAGAAATAGTTCCGATGTGGCATAAAAAGTACATTACGATCGACATACATATTCATTATCGCAAAGATATTCAGAATGAAGTAATTACTACAAGAAGAAAAAGAGAGAGAGAGACGCTGACGCTACGTCATATAAAACACTTGAACACACTATTTATGCTCGTGCTTTTTACCGATTCAGAACAGGGTCTCTTTCTGTCGGGTTTTCTTCACTGTGGCCATTCCTACTACTTTTCTTTGTTGACATCTGTATTAGTTGATTTTAATTATAAGTAGTCGCGCGTGTGTGTGTGTGTCGTGTGTTTCTGGAGTCTTAGCCCCGGCTTTAGCCAGCTCAGACTGCTTGGCATTAGGCATTAGGTCGCAATCGTTGAACACTTGTCGCAGGTCAGGCCCAACTTTGTTTTTGATGCATATCAATTCACTTTACATCTAATTTTTTTTTCTTCTTAGGGCTCCAAGATTTGGATACCCCACGCGGAGCAGGTCTGGGAGAGCGCCACGTTGGAGGAGAGCTATCGGAAGGGTGCCGCATTATTGAAGGTCCAAACCGAATCGGGTGCTCTCAAGGAGATCAAAGTCAAGCCAAATGGAAGCGATCTGCCACCGTTGCGTAATCCTGCCATTTTGGTGGGACAAAACGATTTGACCACCTTGTCGTATCTACACGAACCTGGCGTGCTTTATAATCTGCGTGTTCGTTTTTCTGAGCGCCAAATTATATATACCTACTGTGGCATCATTCTGGTGGCCTTCAACCCGTATGCTGATCTGCCCCTCTATGGCCCCAACATTATCCGCGCCTATCGCGGACACGCCATGGGCGAACTGGAGCCTCACATTTTCGCACTGGCCGAGGAGGCGTACACGAAATTGGAGCGTGAGAATTGCAATCTCAGTATCATTGTCAGCGGCGAATCCGGTGCGGGCAAAACGGTTTCTGCCAAGTACGCTATGCGTTACTTTGCCGCCGTTGGCGGCTCCGAGTCAGAGACTCAGGTCGAGCGCAAGGTGCTGGCATCTTCGCCGATCATGGAGGCATTTGGCAATGCCAAGACCACTCGCAACGACAACAGCTCGCGCTTTGGCAAGTTCACCAAGCTGCTGTTCCGCAACCACATGGGCGTCATGTATCTGCAAGGTGCCACCATGCACACGTATCTGCTAGAGAAATCTCGCGTCGTCTACCAGGCGCAGGGCGAGCGCAACTATCACATATTCTATCAACTGTGTGCGGCGCGCGCCAAATATCCTGAATTAGTGCTGGGTAAGTTGATCTAAATATTATATTAAAAAAAATTAATAATTAATTTAATCTAAATTTGAAATTGATTAGCATTAAGAGTTTTTCTTAATCAAACAAATTAACTTTAAACCTATTTTTATTATTTTTGCAATAATAATAAGTCTTTAAAACTTTTAAAAGGAGAACAAAAACATAAGTTATTTTAAATTTTTTTAATAAAAGCTAACAAATTTATTACTATGTTTTTTAAATCATATTATATCATGAGGCCTGTTAAATCGGATTAAACATTAACAAGTTCTTATGTCACTTGCAGAGCATCAGGATAAATATCAGTTCTTGAATATGGGCGGCGCTTCAGATATAGATCGTGTTTCGGATGCGGATCAATTTAATGAAACCGTGCAGGCAATGACAGTCTTGGGTTTTTCCATACAACAAATTGCTGATATTGTTAAAATACTTGCTGGAATTTTGCACTTGGGCAACATTGAGGTGTCCAAGAAATACAAGGATGGCAATGAGGAGGAGGATACGGAGTCGAGTGAAATTTTTGTAAGACAACTGCAGAGCTGATAATTTTAGATATTTCATGTGATTAACAAATCATTTTCTTTGTTTCAGCAAAACAACATGCACTTGCAAGTAACGGGGGATCTGCTGAAGATCAACGCTGATGACTTGCGTCGCTGGCTATTGATGCGTAAGATAGAGTCGGTCAATGAATATGTGCTGATACCGAATAACATTGAGATGGCAATGGCGGCGCGTGACGCACTGGCCAAGCACATCTATGCGAAGCTCTTTCAGTACATTGTCGGTGTGCTAAACAAGAGCCTGAATAATGGTAGCAAACAGTGCAGCTTCATTGGCGTCCTCGATATCTACGGCTTCGAAACGTTCGAGGTGAACTCGTTTGAACAGTTTTGCATAAACTATGCGAACGAAAAGCTCCAGCAGCAATTCAATCAGCACGTCTTCAAGCTGGAACAGGAGGAGTACCTTAAGGAAGGTATCACCTGGACCATGATTGATTTCTATGACAATCAGCCCTGCATTGATCTCATCGAGTCTCGACTCGGCGTGCTCGATCTTTTGGACGAGGAGTGTAGAGTTAGTGCCAAGCCTATTTTGTTTCACTGAACTTGTTTTGTTAAAATGTTTGTTCTTGTGTAGATGCCCAAGGGATCAGATGAGAGCTGGGCAGGAAAGCTCATCGATAAGTGCATCAAATTTCCACACTTTGAGAAGCCACGCTTTGGCACCACAAGTGCGTAGGCCACAACACAGTTAGGCCCATTTTTTCGATGTCCAGTATTGGTATCTGAAAGATATTTTCAAACTCAAAAATATCTCTCAATTAAAATCAGGGATTATTACCAAATCACATGTAGGTGCCGGTACGTTAAAAGTTATATTTTGTTAAAAAAATTAATCTCTAAAAATTTGAATATGAATTGAATTTTAAAATATCTAATAATGTTACGAAACAAAAAAGAATTAACAGATAAGATGCACACATATCTATGTGCGTATTAATCTAAAGTAAAATTACTAAATTTTATTTAAAGTAATGAGACTTGGTTACTTGGATAAAACTTAAAAAAGTTTTAAAAAATTAACCAAGACCGCACCAGTACAGCAGTTTTGGTTTTCCCTGATTTAAATTTAACTGGACTATGAAAAAATGGGCCGTTATCGGTTGATTGAAATAAATGAGCGTTTATTTGTTTTAGGTTTCTTTATTAAACACTTTTCCGACACGGTTGAATACGATGTTAATGGATTTTTGGAGAAAAACCGAGATACCGTATCCAAGGAGTTAACGAACGTGATGGCTCAGTCAAACATGTCGCTGTGCAAACAGGTCATGGTACTGGAAGAGGTGGACACTCTCAGCACAGATGCCAATAAGAACACCACCACGCTGGGTGGTCGCGTTGTAATCAGTGCTAACCGTAAACAGGTTTGTCACCCGTCATCCGAGCCGCTTTTTGTTTGTATTTAATAATTGTATTGCTAAATTGTATTTCCATACGCTTGTCATTCAACCAACGTTCACTGTTCACTGTCCACCGTCCACCGTCTATCGTACACTGTCCATTGAACACTGTCCAACCCGGCTCTGCAGCAACTCAACGAGACGCGTCGAAGAGTTAGTTTCCGTCTTATATAGAAATTATCTACATGTCTTTCATTTTACTAAACTGCAAAACTGATTGTTTGTTTCTATTATTTGATTAGGTGGTGCCGTCGAAGCAGCACAAGAAAACCGTTGGCTCACAGTTCCAGGAGAGTCTGGCCTCGCTGATCTCCACGTTGCATGCAACCACACCACATTATGTGCGCTGTATTAAAGTAAATATATATTCTATAACTTTACGATTGTCTTTAAAATTTTACTTTCTTTCAGCCCAACGATGACAAGGTTGCCTTTAAATGGGAAACGGCAAAGATCATTCAACAGTTGCGAGCCTGTGGCGTGTTGGAGACGGTGCGCATCTCAGCAGCTGGCTTTCCGTCCCGCTGGCTCTATCCAGATTTCTATATGCGCTACCAGCTGCTTGCGCATCGTAACCAAATCGACAAGAACGACATGAAACAATCGTGTCGTAATATTGTCCTCAAGTGGATACAGGACGAGGACAAATACCGATTTGGCAACACACAAATCTTCTTCAGAGCTGGGCAGGTCGCCTATCTGGAGCAGGTGCGCGCTAATCTGCGCAAGAAATACATAACCATTGTGCAGTCCGTAGTACGTCGGTTCATTAAGCGACGACGCTACCTAAAACTGCAGGCCATCATCTCTGGCGTTCAACGCCATGCACGTGGCTATTTGGCCCGTGCGCGAGCCCAGAAAATGCGGGAGGTTCGAGCAGCTCTCATACTGTCCAAGTATGCTCGTGGCTGGCTATGTCGACGTCGCTATTTGCGTCTTTGCCACTCGGTTGCGGGCATACAGCAATATGCCCGTGGCATGCTTGCTCGCACCCGCTTCTTTGCCATGAGAGATTACTACCGGGCTGTGCAGATACAGCGCTTTGTTCGAGGTGTTCTGGCCCGTCGCACCTACCAGAAGCGGCGACGGCAAATTATCATTTGCCAGGCGGCGGTGCGACGCTTCTTGGCGCGTCGCAAGTTTAAGCGCATGAAGGCCGAGGCAAAGACGATTAAGCATATAGAGAATAAATATATGGGGCTGGAGAATAAGATCATATCGATGCAACAGCGCATTGATGAGCTCAATCGGGACAATAGCCATCTGAAGCACAAGACGAGCGAGATTAGCGTGTTGAAGTCAGTATTTGGCATTGGTTACAATTATTGTTTGATTTTATAGTTTGTCTTTTGTCTTCTGTAGAATGAAGCTGGAGATGAAAAAGAACTTGGAGTTTGAATTTAAAAACATAAAAGCCGCCTGCCTTGATAAGGATAAGCTGATAGAGGCTCTGAACAAGCAGCTTGAATCGGAGCGTGATGAGAAAATGCAGTTGCTGGAGGAGAACGGTCATTCGCAGGAGGATTGGTGCTCACAAAAGCAGATGTGGTGCATGGAGAACGAGGAGTTGCGTAGACAGGTCGATTCCATGATTGAAATGGCCAAGAATTCGGAGGGCAATCAGAAGGACCGCGAAGAGCGCTTGTTGGCCGAAATAGACAACAAGGAGCTCAACGAGGCGTATCAGCGGGCCATCAAGGACAAGGAGGTCATCGAGAATGAGAACTACGCGCTGAAGGAGGAGCTGAGTCGCATACAACAGCATTCCAATGGGCTCAGCTCCTTTGGCATGCATCATGCCCGTTCCGCCAGCAATGCGTCCAGTCAGAACGACGAGGACATTGGCTACGGATCCGCGAAGAACACGCTGGACATTAACAGGCCACCGGATTTGATCAACAAGAGTGGTAAGAATTAATATTTATTAATTTTCTTAATTGATAACTTAGAATTGCAGAAATAACAGTAATGAAAGATGATGTTCAGAGCTCTGAGTTTAATTTTCGATTCTAAAAAAATTTGATCAGGAATTTTAGGGTTTAAGAATAACGATATCCATGTTCAAAAAATTTCTTATTTTATTTATGTATTTTTTACAGATTCATTCTTTGACAGCACTAGCATTGTGGTCAAGTTGCGCTCCATACTCGAGGAGGAGAAGCAGAAGCACAAGTATTTGCAGGAGCAGTATGTTAAGTTAGCCAGTCGCAATAAGCCCACTGAGGATTCATTCCGGTAAGTACTGCATCCATTCGTAGCTCGTAGATACAGACACACACATAGATAGTCATAGTCTAATTACAATTATGTATATTATTATGTATATTATTGCCACACACTTGCCATAGCGTCTCCGAGCTTGAGGTAGAGAACGAGAAACTCCGCAGCGACTACGATCAGCTGCGCACGAGCATTAAACACGGTGTTGAGATCAACGAGCTCAATGGTAACATTCGTCGCTGGCAATCGTTGTTGCATTTCATGTATCTATATCGGCAATCCCTTTTTTTGTCTTCCCTCCCCTCTTCTCTTCTCTTTCTTCCTTTCTGCTTTCTGGCTGTAGCGCAACATGCCGCGCTTCAAGAGGAGGTGCGTAGGCGGCGGGAGGAGTGCATCCAGTTGAAGGCGGTCTTGCTGCAACAAAGTCAGACACTGCGATCCTTCGATCCGGCCAATGATAGCGGCAATGTCAATGAGCTAATGGAAGCCTTCCAGTCGCAGAAGCTGGTCAACAGGCAATTGGAATCCGAGCTTAAAGCCATCACTGAAGAGCACAACAGCAAGCTGGTGGAAATGACGCAGGCCATTGAGCGACTCAATCTGGAGAAGGGCGACCTTCAGGAGGTGCTCTTCAAGAGCATCGATGAGTTTGATCAGGCCAATGTGGATACGCTGAAGCAGAACGATCGCTATCTGCGCCTGGAGCTAAAGAAGGCCATAACACAGTATCTGCTTGTGCAGGAGGAGCTGAAACTGGCCAATGCCAAGCTGTCGGCATACAGGCAGGACGGTGGCAAGCTGGAGCACAAGTTGGAGGAGGAAATGATACGCAACAAGGCGGCCAGCAATAGCAACGATTTGGGAGCCAATGTTGCCAAGCAAAAGACCCAGAATCCACTGGGCCTGATGAAGTTCCACAACAGTGATCTCGATAAAATCTTGCTGCGTCTGCTAAGTAATCTGACGCCACGCACTGTCGTTGGGCTACTACCCGGATTTCCAGCCTATCTCATCTTCATGTGCATTCGGTAAGATCTATTTGAAACTAGTAGGAAAGACTGGGAGATACCCTGTACTTATTCTGTCAATTTACAATTTTCAGTTACACCGATTTGACCAATGCTGATGACGATGTGCGCGAGCTGCTGAGTAAATTTGTGATGCAAATCAAGAAAATGCATCGGACACCGCATCCGATTGAGAACCGTGTCATTTGGCTGGTCAACTCTATAACGTAAGCTATCCCTTTATTCACTTCGCTATTTGCTGTAATAACTATGTTTATTTTGCAGGCTATTGAATTTATTGAAACAATATGGAGATGTTGAGGAATATGTTAAATTCAACACGGAGAAACAGAATCAACAGCAATTGAAGAACTTTAATCTGTTTGAATATCGACGCGTAATACTCGATCTCATTGTGAATCTGTACCAAGCACTGGTCATGCAGATACAGGGACTACTTGATCCTAAGATTGTGCCGGCTATATTGAACAATGATGAGATTCAACGGACGCGTCATCCGCACGGAATGCGCAATCGCAACTTGGATGCCACATCATCCCCAGAGCACGGCAATATTCCCGCATGGAAGCAATTGATTGGCCAGCTGGAACACTTTTATAAACAATTCCAGCACTTTGGCCTAGATGCAGTCTATGCGGAGCAAATATTCAGTCAACTTTTGTACTTTGTTTGCGCCGTCGCATTGAATTGTTTGATGCTACGAGGTGACATTTGTATGTGGGAGACGGGAATGATAATCCGCTATAATCTTGGCTGCATTGAGGATTGGGTGCGCGACAAAAGGATGGTAAGTTGCATGCTGCAAATTTTAAATGTCATCTTTATAAACCATTCCTTGTATTTCAGTCAAATGATGTGCTGTCTCCACTGGCGCCACTGAATCAGGTATCCCAGCTGCTGCAGTCGCGCAAGAGTGAGGAGGATGTGCAGACCATTTGTGATCTGTGCACATCCTTAAACACCGCCCAAGTGTTGAAGGTCATGAAGTCATACAAGCTGGATGACTACGAAAGCGAAATAACAAACGTGTTCCTGGATAAACTTACCCAGAAACTGAATGCACGCCAAATGGTAAAAAATAAATCAAATAATTTTTTAAATTTGCATCCAATTAACGAACTTAATTTCAGCCCAAGAGCGATGAGTTTACAATGGATCAAAAGTTCATACATCCCTTCAAGGTGGTGTTCAAGTACAGCGACATCAAGCTGGAGGAGATCGAGTTGCCGTCGCATTTAAATCTGGACGAATTCCTCACAAAAATATAAATTTTGTATAGCGTGTGTGTTGAGTGACCATTAATTAATTGATCGTTGCCATTTGACGTCATTGCATTATTGTTTTTAATGTTAAGTGAACCTCTATGTAGACTAAGACTATTTAAATTATCAGAAATATTAGCAAAATGTTACGAGCAAAGCAATTGCCTAACTGTAGTTCCTGTTTAGTTTAAAGCAAAATACCTAACTTACTGACCCAATACAAACTCCCTTGAACCCATTACCATAATACACTTAGCCAAGTGTCTATTTACAAAATGTTGAAATGGTTTGAAACCAATGCAATTCGAGAATTATTTGTGTATTTACGTGTGCCGGGAGTAAGACTCCCAAAAAAAAAAAACAAAAAGCATTCCTAAGTTGCAATAAACAGAAACCTTATGTACCTTAACTTATATACAAAATGTACTTAAAGAAAATGAGAATTATGATATAGTTAATGAGAAATCTATGTATACAAAGGCCGATATGTTGCCTTAAACGTTTGCAATTCAGAGACTTGTAAAGTGTTAAGATAATAAGTACTTATACACATTCAATTAACATATATACCTATTTATAGAGAGAGTATATTTGTAACGATGCTGTATTCCATTCATGTATTCTTTTGTAATTTACTTATTTATATGTCTATTCTCAATTAGCGCGATTCAAACAGAGATCCCTCCCGAAACTAGAGTAGCCTTATGAGGGATGATTTATTAAAACAAAGTGTTGTTCGCATTTGTTTGAATATGAATATGATTAATATTTATATTAAATACATACACATGTACACTGAAATTAAATAAAGAATTTGTACTAAGGCGATTTACAATGCTGGCGACAATAACAATATATGTTCTGTTAGCATTCAACTAGCGCCTTGGACAACTTGTTCTTTGGCAGATCGAGAGATGGCAATCGTTGGGTTATCATTCCCGTTGCCACCGTCATTCCGTTTTCGCGTATTGTGAAAGCTTGGCCCGGTGTCATGACCATCTTGCGCATTAACGTTACACGCACCTGGCCGTGCTCGCCGGGCATCAGCATGGATTCGTTGGGCACTGCAAGCGTAAATCATCCACGTGGTTAAAAGAGAGCAGCTTTAAAAAAGCAGAATGGTGCAACTCACCAATATCAATGCGAGCTGGAATATTCCATGTCATGCTGAACAGCTGTTGTATGTACTTGGATAGCATTGGCTTGACACGTCCGCCTTCCGACCGGGACAGCAAATACATGGAGGCCTCGAAATGATTGGAAATATTCTCAGAGCCAGTGGCACATAGCAGCATGCCGCGCTCCACAGATGAAATCTTAATGCCGCGCAGCAGAGCGCCAACATTTTCACCAGCCAGTGCCTGAGGTACGCTTTTCCGGAAGATCTGTATATCGCTGACGCTGGTTTTTAGGTTCTGGTTAAAGCCCAGGAGATCGGCATCTGCATTGCGCGCTATGGTGCCGCGTTTGATGGTGCCCACCACGACAGTGCCTCGTCCGGGTACCGTAAATGCGTTGTCAATGGGCAGAATGAAGGGCGCTGTTGTGTCACGCTTGGGTGTGGGTATATACGTATCACAGTGCGTCAGGAGCTCCTCGATGGCGGGCACACCGAAACTGGACTGATCACCGCGCAGAGCTAGCAACGCAGAGCCACAAATAACGGGACTGTTGACACCATCAAAACCAAAGTCGGACAACATTTCACGCATCTCGATCTCGACTAGTTCCAGCACCTCTTGATCGACCAGATCCGCCTTATTGATAAACACCACAATGCGCTGAATGCCCACCTGCTTGGCCAGCAGCAAATGCTCACGAGTTTGGGGCATTTGTCCATCTGTAGCTGCCACCACTAAAATGGCTCCATCCATTTGGGAGGCACCCGATATCATGTTCTACAAGATATTTACATTTAACTGAGTGATAAGCCTTATTTTGACTACCCAACTTACCTTTATGTAGTCGGCATGACCCGGACAGTCGGTGTGGGCGTAGGTGCGCTCCTTGGTGGCATATCCGATGTGGCAGGCATTTATGGTTATGCCACGCGCCTTTTCCTCGGGCGCTCGATCGATTTGCTCGTAGGAGATGTAATCGGCCAGACCTTTGGTGGACTGAATTTTGGTAATTGCCGCCGTCAGCGTCGTCTTGCCATGATCCACATGCCCAATAGTGCCAACATTACAGTGTGCCTGCTCAGGCTGGCTAGGATTGGGTTTAATACTGCTGGCGTACAAACGAGAACTACTCCAACTCCAGCTTTCACTATACCCAATGGCATTTAATGAACGGGGAAGCTTCTGCAGAGTGACTGCATCCTGATGCTTCCAAAGCCTGGCCAGAAAGCGTCTCATTGTCTGCAATGTACGTAATCGTTCGTCAACTTGCACGCCGCTCTCCAACCAAAACAAGAACAGCTGTTTCTCTTCTTCTTATTCGGAACTGGCGAACTATTGCAGTGATGTTAAGTAGCCAAAAAGCGCGCAGCTGACCAACCAAAACAATAACAGATGTTTTTCTTCTTCCTCTTTGGCGCCCACTAGCAAACTTCAGTGTTGTAAAGTAGCCGGTAATTTGATTTAAATTTACGTTTTACAAAAGGGAATTTATTAAGAAAAGGTTCTCTTGGATTTTTTAAAAAAATCGATTTTATTTTAATTTTAATTTGCATTGTAGGTGGCAGCACATTCGAAGAATAAGCGAAGTCGCCATACCCTTATTATTTGTTTTTTTTTTGGCTCGTGTATCTCGATTTGTTTTCGGAGTTTTTTCGCCGAAATGCCGAAACGCAGAGGCCCAGTTTCTCGTACTCCGAAGAAGAGATTCCAGGGGAATCAGTTTACGGCAGAAGCAGAGGCGGACTACGTCAGTTCATCAGCGAAAAGGCTGAAAAATGCCCATTTCGATGATGTGCCCGTCGATGGGAACTCGCGTTACGTTATTTGTAATTTCTATTTGATTTTCAACGCGTTGAGCGAATTCCTCGTGTGCAAGTCCTGTCATGGTGCAGTGAAATTCGGGGAAGTGGCTGGACCTGGCGTTGGCTTCAAGCTCACTGTGGACTGTTCGTGCGAAAGGCGCCAGTTAGTGTCGTCTCCGATGTCGCACAATGTTTACGAAATAAACCGACGACTTATGTTTTGCTTTTCGCGCTCTCGGGTGTGGTTTGGAGAGTGTGAGGATCTTTTGCTCCCTGCTGGACATCAGACACTCATTTAGTCACACAATCTACCACAATTTCCTGGACAAATTGCATACTGCGTCGAAGGCCGTCTTCGAAATGGTTCAAAGAAAGGCAGTGCGCGAGGAAATTGAAGCCAACGCTGCAGCGGGTAACGAGCGGACGCACTTGACTGTTTCCGGCGATGGGTCGTGGAAGAAGCGAGGTTTTTCATCGCAGTTTGGACTCGTCTCACTTGTTGGCAAGCACACCGTGAAAATTCTGGATGTTATTGTAAAATCGTCTAACTGCAAAGCCTGCCGCAATTGGGCGTCGAAGCAAGGAACACCAGAATTCGAAGAATGGAGCGAGAACCATGTCGATGAGTGCTCCGCGAATCACACCGGAAGTGCGGGCCAAATGGAGGTGGACGGAGTGCGGGAAATGTTTCTGCGATCAGAAAATCTTCTCGGGGTCAAGTACGCAAATTACATCGGAGACGGGGACACGAAAACCTTCAAGGCTATCGTTGACTTGAATCCTTATGCAGACTGCCCGGTATCGAAGAAGGAATGCGTGGGCCACGTCCAGAAGCGTATGGGAAGTCGACTTCGGCAGTTAAAGAAGACCACAAGGGGACTTGATGGAATGGGGTCCGGTGAATTGACAGAGAAAGTTGTCGCGGAATTGACTGTGTATTACGGCAAGGCGATTAGAAGTAACAAAGACTCCATTGAAGATATGTACAATGCTATCTGGGCAACCTATTATCACAAATGCTCGACCTCTGAAAATCCGCAACACCATTTATGCCCCGATAAAAGTGACACTTGGTGCAAGTGGCAAGTTGCGAAGAGAGAAGGAACACTAGCGACCTTCAAGCACCCCACTCCTCTCGCCGATAATGTTGTCCAAGCCATCAAGCCCATCTACGAGGTCCTTTCTACCACAGAGCTGCTGACACGTTGCCTTGGAGCAAATACGCAAAACTCCAACGAGTCTTTCAACGCAACAGTCTGGAGATTGGCGCCAAAACACTTTTACTGCGGAAGGCAAGCTATCGAAATTTCTGCATTCATCGCTGCGTGCCTGTTCAACGAGGGAAGAGCAGCTTTACTGCGAATTATGGACGTGATGGAAATAGGCGTTGGCACCGAGGCCTGTCGATACTCCGCCGCCGCCGCAGCCGACGCCGAGAGGGTCACGAGCGCCGAGCGAAGAATACCACTGAAAGCTCGGAACGCCCGCCTTGAGCGTCGTCTGCAGGAGAAGGTCAAGCAGCAGAACTTCGAGATCGAAGAAGGAATTTTATATGGCCCCGGAATACGCGACTGATGTAAGTTAAATGTTTCGGCAACAAATTGACAAATAAATTTTTCTTTCGAAATTGCAAAAAAAAAGTTATTTTGATCTAAATTCTAGATGTTATATGTCTTCAAAAG
>JBAMBJ010001848.1:0-51012 GCA_037043495.1 Drosophila recens | reverse complement strand
CCGGGGACTTTTTGAACGATCTAGTACTTTTTCGAATTGCATGAAGAGGTTTGGGATGAAACCACCAACCATTTAACGTAAGTTAAACAAGGATATAGAAAAACTGCTCGTGGTTTAATCCACTGCACGAATATTCAATGTTCAACTCTGCTCCAAAACACAAACGAACACTCACAAATTGACCCTCTAGCCAAACTGACGTCTCACTTTGCGCTCGCATTCCGCATTCAAATTGTAAATCTTGAAAAATTGCCATTCATTGCAAAGATTTGGAAAACATTTATCAATAAGTTAGCTAGAAGTCATTGGTATTATTGGTGACTCGAACGTCCCAACAATGAAAACTTCTAATTTGACTTTAAAGTTGCTACACTCCAAGAATTTTTGGAAATACAATAGGTCGGAAACTTAAATAGCCAATGTATCGTAATCTGTCGAATGAAGCTCAGGTGAATATTGAGTAAAACTATTAAATTAATCATATAACTATAAAATACAAATTGTAAAAATAATTTAAAAGGAAACATTTTATTCAATTTCTTTCAGTGGCTTTTAATGCAACATATTGCACAGTGCGGTGCCGAATCGGAGCTGCTTCAACCTTCACATATGGCACAGCCTCACAGACTGGCAGCCACATAGCCAGTCAGCCAGTCAAATCTGTCCATTTGGCTAATAAATCCTTGAGCAGCTTATTGAGCAACGTCTGCGCATAAATATTATGGCTGGCAACTGGCCGAGAACAAGGACATAGAACGACTGTCGCCTGGCACTACACGATGCCTCCTCCATTCACTTTTCACTTCAATACTTTCAACTGCCCCCCCTTGCCCCTGTGGCATTAAAGCTTCGTATTCTGTGACCGCCTCGTACGTGTTAAATAAAATTCAACGCCTTTTTCTCTGACTTTTTTTTAGACCTCTGTCTCCCTCTCTCACAAATTGTTGAGCTGACATTGGATTTCGGTTGACTGTCGTGTTGGTATGCCAGCCCAGGATTTTTATTGTTGTTGTTGTTGTTGTTGCTGTTGCTGTTGTTGGAGCTGGTGCTTCTTAAGTACGCTCGCTGCACTAAAAGGATATGCAAATTGTTTGAATAGCAAACGACATGCTTAACAATTTTTACTCTGAGAAAGAAAGAAGTCCAACGTAACATTTCTCTTCAGCATGTTTTGGAACTAGTTTTGGTCAAACAATTTTTCCTCTGGCCATCGCATTGTTGTTTGTTTTTGCGCATTAAGTTGTTGCTACAAGGATACGAGGCATGTCCTCCACCTCGCAGCAATGTACAGGAAATGTTTTGTTACATTTCACACTCGTTGGATATAAATCACAATGTCCCATGTTATTTAGCCCAAACTCCCTCCCAATTTTCCAAACTTAAATTGTTGCCTCCCTCTGTCTCTCTCTCTCTCTCTACCTTTCCCTATCTCCAGCTGGATTATTGAATTAGTTGATTTTATTGGGGCAGGAGAAGCCTGCAGCTTTTCTATTTGTGTTTTGTGCAGGGCAATAAATCTTTTGTTTTCCAGTGCCGTTTTACACATTTCAAATCTCATTTAAATCCGTAACAAGCCCGATTTCATGTTGTGGTATGTAGAGACAATTGAAACTCCTAGAGTTCCCCCTACTGAAAATCGATTCTGTTGGTTTTCTTCAGATAAACTCACCTTAAGGCTCGGTTACCTCTACAATTAATGCACAGTGGCAGATCACATGATGTTTTCTTTAGATGTTTCATGTTTATTTTCAATTAAGGATTCAAACTCTTTGCGTTGTCACAGCGTCAAGATATTAAAAGTACGGCAAAATGTTGTTTGGATCAAAGTTTTATTTGTGCTCTGCTAAAGTTGAATGTTAATTTTGCATAGCCAAAGTTAATGCCACATCAAAAACTCAGTTTAATGCGCCATCAAGCACAAAAATTGCGCAAACTCTACAACTCGGAAAGCATATGCAAGAGTTATGGATGCTGGTAAGCTGATAAAGTAGACAAATCCGAGGGCAGGAAAAAGAAAATATCCTCTTTGATACTGGTATTTAGAGTTAACATTGATGGCAGATTACGACAGTCTACGGCAAGACAATAGGACAACAGGACGACCAACAAGTCGACAGGACAAGAAAATAAATATAACAACAATACGGTTTTATTGTGCCCGTCTCCTCTCCCACCTTTGGAAACTTTTTCGAATAGCCGAAGGCATTTTTACTGCCCGGTCTGCAATTGAAGTTTCTTGAAAATGCAATTTTGTAGCAAGTAAATCTGATAAAGCAATTGTAAGTAGATTGCATTAGGCTGAAATTCAGTTTAACAAGGGCAAAAACGAATGGGTGAGCTCTTGAGAGGAGTTGCTACGAAACGAACAATTAGAAGGCACAAAGGTATCCTTAGGTCCCTCAATTTACAGTTTATAATGCCGCAGTATCTCGAGTAAATCACTTAACCCTAATCCTAAGTCCCAGCTATTCATACCAATTTTTCAATTCGCTCCACAATCAAGAAACCAAAAAGAATAAAGAAATGAAAGCCAACAGTGGGAAGGATACAATTTTTATATTGATTCACTGTATATGTTCACCCTCTCTTTATTTTTTTTTTTTGCTTTTTGTTATTTTTGCTTTGCTACAAGGATATTGACGTTGTCGTCGTTCCCGGCTGAATGATGATAAAGTGCCGCACCAAACCGCATTTCTATGTGCTAGATGCCTGGGAAATCTATGTGGCAGTTGTCGGGTGCATATTTATGCACAGTTCAAAGATCAAAATGAATATTTTATTTGATTTCATTCCTGCTTGGCTGGGCTGCTACAAGAAAAGCATTTTTAAGCGCGCCAGAAACGCGCAATCCTTGGCATAATAAAGTCCTTGGAGAGCCACCAGCGGGCCAATTGTCTGCTTACGGATTTGAATACTCTCAGCGCATTAACTATGAGTGTGAGTGAGTGATTGAATATGTGCTGTACATGTGACTGCACAAGGTTGTGAAATGTGCTTATTCTCTGTGTTAACTCTGCTTAATGCCCTGTTAAAGTGTTAAAAGGAATGCGAAAAAAGGGAGGAAGGTGCTTAAGTCGAACTCAAAATTCGTTTGAATCATCACATTTCATTTCACATTGAAGGTACTCTGGCAATTAGACGTTTGTTCAATTTAATTTAAAAAAATTATTTTTCTTGTTATAATATCTTTGATTTTTTAAAAAGATAAAACTTTTGAATAAGAAAAGCAGGTTCGGGTGCCGATTGCCTAAAAATATTCATAAGACTAAACGGCTATTTAAGATTAATTAATCATATTTAATGAATTAAATAAAAAAAATAGGGATTCGGAAACCGGAACCGAATATAACGTCAGAGAAATCAAAGTTTGTTCCGGTCTTAAGGAGGATTTCCTGGATAATGAAATCGAGAAGAACGACATTGATGCTAATACTAAGAAGTCTCAGTTACTCTCGCAACAGTTTGGCATGCAATTGGAGCATCAGGGTCACATTCGTTAAAATCAGGTCAAGAATCGAAAGGAGGCAAGATAAAATACAGACCAAGTTAAAACAGATGCACAAACAATCTACCATAAGCCGCAAAAAGAGGAAACTTGTAAGCAGAGAAAAATTCAGTGATTAGAAGAGTAGAGATTCACAGCTGAAAAATAGATACACTTTGAATTTGAAAGCTTTTATGTTTATGCACATACGAAATTACTAAATATGCCAGAGTACACACACATACACAGCAAAGGGTGTGAAGTAGAAAGTTCCTCGGGAGTGTGCATAGTTTGTGGTGGTGTCCTGGTCACCGATTCGGCTCGCTGCGTTCTCATTTTGTGCTGCAAATCCATCAAAGCATGGCTGCTCCAAGACTGCAGCGTGTTTCACACGCTTCGCTGGAGTTCTGTAACTCGGATTGGTAGACAGAAGAGGGGACAACTAGGACAGCCAGGACAACAGAGGACAACACAGGAAGCTTGCTCCAACCGAGGCGGCGTCGAGAAAACTTTTTTGCCAACGCTGCTGGGCAAAACTTTCGCCGGCGTCGCTGAGCCTGCACAAAATGTGTGTCCAAAAAATGATTTGGTTGCTTAAATAGCAGTTGGGCTTTAAAAATGTTTTGACTTGGCATATTGCTCATGCATATAAACCGCAGCGTCCTTTCACCTAACAGCCCAGCACAGCCTCCTAAATGCGCCTAAATGAATTTTTGCTAGTTGGCTGGCAAAAGTTTTGCCTGCACCTTTGAGCAAACTTTCTTCGAATGCCTCAAGTTTTTGGCCAAACATTGCCAAAGGCAGAACTCCATGCTCAACTTTTATAATTATTTGATTTGCTACACAATCACTCCGTATGTGTGTGTGTGTGAGGTCTTTGAGCAGGATGTGGCCTTTCTTGGCCCGAAGACGACAATATTATTGCAACTTTTTGTCGAGAAGTTTGGTGAATATTGAAATACGTATTATAGAAATATGTATGTATTATGAAATGCAAAGTAACCTTTTGAATTACAGTCACATCAATTACAAACTTCAAATCACCTTAATTTTCATTTGAATCTGAATTTATTTGAAATTTTACATGTGTTTCTATAAATACACCTTTTGGTTAGACAACTCAACAAATATCAAAACATCTGTTGCCTAAGCAAGCAAAGAGAATAAACACTGACGCTTGTCTCAGTGATAAAACGAAGATTATCATTCTATGGTAAGAAGATAAAAGAAATTCTGGTGAGAGACAACATTTCTCTCTTTCTCATCGTGTTAAAAAAACAACTGTTGCTTACAGACAATTGCCACATAAATTACGGCAATGTTGTATGTCTGGCTGATACTCTTGGGCCTTGCGTGCTACCGACCTTAGAGCTTAGTTAGTAGATCGTCTGCGTTGGTTTAACGCTCACCTGGAGAAGCTCTAAGCAGAAATATTGAGCTTATGGGAGTCTCCACTCTTACCTTTATCTCCAGTTATCTGGTTAATACAACAGTTCAAGAGCTTGCCAAAAATGAACATATTTCATGGAATCTAAAAAGTGCAACTTGTGTTCCAAATATTTGGATAATGTTCTTTACGATATATATTAGTTACTTGGTTTATATTTTATTTTAATAATAATTTATTAAAATTTAAATTTCGAAATATAAATTATTGGGGACCCACACATATTTTAGTTAAAACAGGTAAGTCGAGATTGACATTTAATAAATGAATGATCCGATATAAAAGCATTACTTGTGCAAAAAATCAATTTTTTTGGAAGTCATCCTGATATATCATTAAAAATTAGTTAAAAACTACATAATTTCAAAATAATACTATATCGAGCCCTATTTGCGGATATAACGTAAGCGACAAAATGCAAATTTTACAGGAGAAAGGTTTTTAGGTTTCGTTAAGTTGATTTCATCGTGTCATGTGTCGCTTACTTTATAGTTGACAGGCCAATATCTCTGGAAGAATAAACAATTAAAGTTTAATATTTTGAGTGTAGATACTATTAATATTAATGAACACATTTGCATTAAAAAACAAATTTCGAAAAAATGTCGCTTACGTTATATCCGCAAAAAGGGCTCGATATAAATATAATTTTACTTAAATAACCTATTTTGTGCTGTAAAGAACGCTATTGATTGTTTTTATCAAACTTACAAATTTTTTAAAATACCACATCGGCAAAAACCCGTCAGCTTCCATGTGTGTAATACCAGCAGCAGGCGCGTTATTATTGACAAATTTTCGAAAAACTCGTCAGGGCATTAAAGCACCTAAAAAAGAAAATATTGCATGAATAAATAAATTTATAATAAAACATAAAAAAGCAAAAAAGGGACATTGATCTTTTACTTTATGTATTTACCTAAAAGCCCAAATCTTTCTCGAAACCCTTCGTGGATTTCTGCTATCTGTAAATAGTTCCAAAGATTGTGAATTATAATTTTATAAATTTACGCGTGCTTAACTAATTATTTATTTGTCAAAGAGATTGATTTCATTACATTGTATTCTTGCTTAGGTCATATTATTATCATTTAGGGTATTCACTTAACTGTGGCAACGTGAACAGCCCTTTTGTTTTAAATCTGCCCAGTCAGCTGTTTTTTGGTTTTACATTGAGTTTACTGTCATTTTTATTATTTTATTTCAATAAATTTGCCTTATTTAAGCAAGATGCTTCGAAAAGCGCCAAGAATTTTTGTAATTAAAAGTGCAGAAATAATTGAAGGTTTGTAAAATTCGTTTAGAGAATTTGTTGCATTTTATCATATTTCATTATTAGTAGATATATGCTGAGATCAGTTGGATTCTGAAATTGACGATATTTTGGATGCCATGGCCATTGTCGTCGGAGTCAATATTGCGTCAGAGTCGAAGCTGCTTTAGGGCCCTCAAAGGGACGTATTGCAGGTTTTTGAGATAATATTGATGAAAGTTGAAAACTAACTATGATGGTCACACTGAGGCTGAACCCAGTGGTGTACCCTGTTTGGCGTCAGAAAGCAAGAGAAAGTTTTTGTGTAATTTTATATTTAAATAAAATCTAAGATATATACAGCTGCGGTCAAAATAATAGTAGTGCCTGCAATGAACTTACAAAAGCTCAAAATTTAAAGACTTTTAATTTATCCAAATTTTTTATTTAATTTTTTTAAGATACGTTATTATATTGTAAATCCATCTGAGAAATCAAAGATAGTGAACAGTTATTATTTTTCGACTTAGGAATTTTTTTCTTAATAGTCTGAAAAATGGGCGGTCAAAATAATAGTAGTGAATGCATTAAAAGTGGAAAAAAAGGATATTAAGCAGGAAAGGCACTTGATTTGATATTTATAATTGTTATTTGATAATTTTCTATAAATTGTATAAAAAATATTTTGCTTAGAGTTGTTACAATGGGGCGTGGAAGCATTGCACTCCAGAAAAGCGTGCTCCTATAAAAAATTTATTTCAAAAAGGATAACGTTTAAGGAAGTGGAAAAATTTGATTAGATGATTGCCAACCATAATCAGAAACGCCATTAAGTAGTCGCCAAAATAGGATAAATGTGGAAGACCTCGATCCATGTCCAAAAGACAAGTGACAAAAGTAGTGAGGTTTTTGAAACGCGACCCTTTTGCTCCTGCAGCACTTAAAAAAAAGGACTTTGGTATGGACCAAAGTGTGTAAAACATTCTTAGATGTTTGCGAAATAATAATCTGGCAGAAAGAAGCCCGTGAAAAATTCCGTTATTGAAAAAAATACCTGCCCAAAAGCGATTTCGATTTGCTAAGGATCATCTGAATTGACCCTAGAGAAATAAAGAAACCTCTAGTGGTCGGATGTGTCCAAAATTATTTTTATTAGTGGTCGAGGATCTCGACAACATGTAAGGTATCCGTTAAAGTCCGAATATCAGCCCAGATTCACCTGCAGGACTATCAAACATTGTAGTATGAGAATAATAACCTGGGCGCATTTTCACATTATTGGGTCCAACCCATATAATGGATCATAACCATAATGGAAAGGCACGAACAAGTGAAAATTCTGCAGGACACTATGCTACCGTATTTTTCAGATGATATGCCGATAATTTGGAGGTTCCAACAGGACATAGACCCAAAGCATATCAGCAAATCTTCGAAAGAATGGTTCGCATAGAAAAAATGTTAATGTAGTGAAGTGGTCACCACGGTCCCCCGATCTGAATCCCATTGAAAATTTGTGGTCCGATATGAAGAAGGATATTGCCAAGCACCAACCAACAATAATATTCATCTTTGGAAGATCCGCTAGGAGCCCTGGAGCTCAATACAAACAGAACGATGTAAAAGCCATGATCCGTCGTTGTAGGCGGTAATTCAAGATAAGGCTTCACAACAAATTACTAAATTTGTTTATTATTAAGTTCATTTCACATATCTAACCTTTTTGAATAAAAAAAAGGGGGTTTTGGATCGTTTTCATCATTAATATTTTTGAATATGTTCATCACTACTATTATTTTGAACGCCCATTTTTCAGGCTATTGCAAGAAAAAAATTCCTAAGTCGAAAAATAATAACTGTTCACTATCTTGATTTCTCAGATAGATTAACAATATAATAACGTATCTTAAAAAAATTAAATAAAAAATTTGGATAAATGAAAAGTCATTAAATTTTAAGTTTTTGTAAATTCATTGCACGCACTACTATTTTTGACCGCAACTG
The DNA here is from genome assembly GCA_037043495.1 of Drosophila recens. Classification (NCBI taxonomy): domain Eukaryota; kingdom Metazoa; phylum Arthropoda; class Insecta; order Diptera; family Drosophilidae; genus Drosophila; species Drosophila recens. The sequence continues at coordinate 42,825 of JBAMBJ010001848.1, read as the reverse complement.
TATGTGCATATATACATGATTGTAACTTATTTAAGCCAAGCTCTAGTTTTAGAATCCTCTCCTTTTGATCCAGCTGTTGTTGCTTATGCTTAAAATCATATTCAACACCTTCCATTTATTGTCTTTCTCTTTCCAACTTCAGTCTGCGCTCCTCTCTACCCCTTTTGCTTCACGAAAAATGTATCAACCTGTTGCGTCCCTAAACAACAGTTGTCAAAACTTTCGCACTAATAATTGACAAAAATACTAAATTTCGATTGAAAATATCGATTATTAATCGTGTTTTTATCATCTCTACATGGGCATATATGCCAGACTTTTCGTAGTCAAGGGTCCGGGTCTGACATCATGGCACGAAATTTTTCAGTACAAGTTGTTGTTGTGACGTTTGGGAAATGTGCCATGTGCCAGGCTGCCACAGTCAAGTGAATACCCTAATTATATTATTCGCAAAACGGTGTCAGGTTTGTTTCGAAAATTACATTTAAAACAAAAAATATATAAAAATTAAACGTGATATTTGCGTATGTTAGTTACCCAACCGCTATTGCGTATTCATTCAGGAGCAAAGTAATTTACCCAGTTAATTAATTGATTGAAATTGGGGTTAACGGTCAGTACTTTGTATAATATATTAAATTCCTCAAGTATATGTAAATGCCTTCCACTTGAGCTGTCAGCTTTTTAGCATATTCCAAGCATTTCTCGGGTGGATGTCTTCACACAACCTCCATTTGTATCGGCCGTTCAACGAGGCGAACATGTGTTACCCATATGCTAAGTATTCTAGCCTCAGACCCCTGGCGGTGGCGGACCCTGTTGGCTGTTGCTTTCGTCAACTGCAACATAATTTATGACGCTTTCATTAAAAGCGACAAGCGAGACAAACGCCCACACACAATCACGGCTGGAAACAAATGTCTGACTGCAACAACAGTAACAACAACTCCAACTGCCACATTGAGTCCGAAATTTGTGTGGGTTTAAAATTTGTTTGTACCGTTCCGTGCCGTACTGTGCTGTTCCCTTACGAGAAGACAGCGACGGGAACGTCAACGACGACGACAACGACAACTCCAACTCGGTTACGTGTGCCAGACAGTTGTCAGGTGGAGCGCTGTAGATGTCGGCAACATTTCACCCCAAACGGTGTCAATTTTTTAATGTCAAACGGTTAACTCGCATGCCGCTGCACACAGTCAAGGATCAAGCGATCCTGGATCCTGGGCGTTCCAGTCGCCGTCGCGCTCTGACATAATTAAAGGCCATTAATCACGTGTGCTGATTCAACAACGCCCACTCGCAAGGACTCGAGCTGACCTCTCGTATCGTGGGGTTAATCAAGCCACTTGGGGCGCGGGTCTAGGCTGAATTTTAAATTGTGCAGCCAAGATAGAGTCCCAAGCCCAGACCGGACTGGACATTGCTCCGGTATCGCTTCTCGCGTAGTCTGTTACACAATGTGTCCAACTGGACAAATTCTTTTTACACATGCTTCGTTTTTTTTGTTATTTTCGACCGATTTTTCCCAACCATTTCTCTGTTTTTTTATTTTCTCTTGATTTGCTTCGTTTTTTAACCTTTTCTGCAGCAGCATTTTGGCGTCAATTAACGTTCTTTGTTGTGGCGTTACATTGGACACTTTTTCAGCCCGGACACACATAGCCACAGTCATAGCCAAATCTATAGCTCCACGTAGATTGGACGTTACACTTCAATACGCCTCAATGAAGCTGCTTTCGGCGAGTTAGACTGAAAATGGCGCTACACTTGGAATCGAGAAAATAATTTAACTGAAAACACGAAAACAGAAACAATTAAGAAAAGATTGAATAAATAGGCGTAGCAAGAAAATTAATAATAAAAATTTATAAATTTTATAAAATATAATGAGTTAAAGATATAAATAAATTTTTCTTTTTATTTATTTAATATGCAAATTAGAAATAGAATTAAAAATTGTTAGTTAAAGTAAATAAAAATAATTCAAGTTTAAAAAGAATAAAATAGCCATGGCTATAGCGCATTGTACGGTGGAAAAATAGAGAATAACGCAACGATATGACAAAACAAACTTACAAATATTCGCTACAGTAGCACACACCTACACCCAAACACACACAGACAACATGCAGGCATGACACATGTCACACCAACACACACACATACACACGTGAACGCACACAAAGATACGATACCGATACCGAAACCGAAAGATATCGGGATACATTGATGCTACGGCGGCGGCGCTTTATGGACTTATAGTCTCTCATATTGACCGCGACGGGGCAGAGCCCGCGACACCTTCGCTACAACACGCTGAGCCTCCCGATTCCCCAATCTCCAATGCCCCATCCCCAGCCCATTCCATGGGTGGGCGAATGGGACGCTTGGGGATTGATTTTTAACGAGCGACAACGCGACGTTGGAGGCTAGTGAAACCATCGAAGCGCTATGAATGTTTTGCCCGCTTGAATGTTGTGTAAAAAATTATGGAAAAACAATTTTTAATGGACTTAAACTGCTGAAAATGGTCGCCATGTGTCTGCATTAAAGGGTTAAAAGTGCATAAAAATGAAGGAAATATTTTGTTCAAATTGCTGCATGGGCTTTTGGCTTTGAAGTGGCCAATTTAACGAGTAAAGTTTTTATATAACCCTGGGATTTGCTTGATTTGTATGCGAAGCTTTCATCGACAATGGCAATTAACAGTTCGAGGGATATATTACATGTAGAAGCAAGTCAATAACTAATAGCTGTCCAATTGATTTATGTTTTTTGTTAATACTCTTACTTTAGCATTTTCAAATCCAAATTAGTGTGGGGTCTTAGCTGGTCGACTGACCAAACAGACAGGCAGCCTAAACATGGTTAGAACAAGGACCCGGCCAAAATCAACATTACTGTGGCCCAACCAATCAAATCTTAAAATAATACACAAAACACGAGCCAACCACAGACCCTGACTTGGAGACTGAAACAGCAACAGGAACAGAATCCGAAGCAGGGAGGAGGGAGGAGGGAGACTAAGCCAGGGTAACATTTAAATTTCTACAACCAAAAGCTACTTTGTGGCTTTAAGCAACAGCAACAACAGTAACAACAACAATGGCTAAGTACCAAAGTAAACATGGCATAGATGTCACCGAGCGGAGGGCAAGGGGCGTCCAAACTTTGACCACATAAAAGGCAGCGGCTACGGCTACGAAGGCGACGGCGACCCGGCGAAACTTTATGCAAAGTGCCCGCGGGCAATGCACACATGAAGCAGGCAGGCAGGAGGGGGGTGGAAGGGGGTTTTGGCACGCTCTATGTGTTAATTTGGTTGGACGTAATTGTAACTTGGCATGCGAGGGCGCAAACTGGAAAAGTGTTTTAATTGAATTATTTTCATTGTCGCCCCAACCGAAATCCTATTCCTGTGTCCTGCCCCTGTTCCTTTTCCCGCTCCTGCTCTGCTCCTACCGGTGCCTGCCTTCTGGCATTATTAACTTTTTCTTGTTGCTACAATTTATGCAAACTTTCTCTAAAAAAAAGAAAATAACGCACACAAAATTAAAGAACGCAGCCCCCATCGCAACAAAAAGTTAAATGAGTTAAGCGAGCAAGTTTATGAGCATGTCGAAAGTTTCACAAATGCCCCACAATAAAACAAGGCGACCAATTGTGTGTGGGATGCTCCAACCCGTTGCAAGTTACCAGTTACCAGTTGCCACTTGCCAGTTACCGTTACCTTTGTTAACCCGCGGGCTTTGCACCCCTCGACTCAAATTTGAACGTGAGTTTTACTTGTCTAATTGTTTGTAAATGCAATTTGTATAGCAGAAACAGGGCGAGAATCGCATGTGAAATCAATGGAATTCCATCTCTCTCATTACATGTCTCTTTCTCTTTCTCTTTGGCGTTTCCTTACATAAGTTTTGAAAGTAAAGTTTCGGATGATTTCACTGTGGCTGTTTAACAAGTATTTGTTGATAGTTGTTAAAATTTAAAATCTTATCTTGCAGAAAACTATCAATCGCAAATCTCGTGGATTGCAGCATCGACGTTTTGTTTGATTGCTATCAAATTAATTTTCATCAAAGTTTCTTGGGATTTATATCTAAAAAATTTATATTTTTTTTATTGATAGAAATAATAGAAGAAATATATTTCGATTCCAAAGTTGATTATTTTAATTTATTTATGTTGCAATTCCTACAAATTATATTTCCTCTTATAAATGTGACACCAATTTTCCGAGTGCTCTGCTTTTTTTTGGCTTTTTTAGAATTTAGATCTTTACCATTTTTATTTTTTAATATTTACAAATTCAATCTGTAACAGGAGTAAATTAAATATTAATTAGTTTTCATTGAAAGAAATAAAAGAAAGGATATCAAATAGAAATTGTAACGTTGTTACGAGAAAAAATAAAATTTGTAATATGACATATTGGTTTAAATGAAAAAAAAAGCTAGCGAAAATTTAGAACTGAAGATCCATACACAATTCGTTCAAAGATAGTTTAGAAATACATCTTTAATTAATACATACTTAAATACTATTTTTGATAAATAAGAAATATTATGAATTGAATGTTTTCAAAATTCAAGGATATTCTTAAATTTTTATCGTCGTTTATCAAGTGAAAGCTCTACATCAAAATCCAATTATAGGAACCTACATAGTCGCAATTATTTGACCCATAACTTTGCAAGCCATAACAAAGTTATGCCACACACACACTCGCACACACACACACACACACACACACTCGCACACTATAATCCCCTGCACATTCTTATCGCATCAGCCAAAAACATTTTCAATTTCAATAGGCTAACGAGTTGTTATTTTTTTCTTCTTCCGTTTCTATGAGCACAAGAGCAAAGCGTGTAAAAATTGTACGCCAAAAAGGCCAAATGCAAATGGAAAATGCCAAAAAGCGGCCAAAAGAGCAGCAGTAACAACAACAATAGCAACAACAACTGAAACAGCACCAACGGAATAAGCCATTCACACTTTCGGATGGGTCGCCTGACTGACTACTTTTATGTATGAGTGTGTGAGTGTGTGTGTGTGAATATGTGTGAGTGTGTGTGTGTGAATTCTAATTCAAAGGCCAAACAGCAGCCACAATGGCAACATGTCGCCCCGTCCAAGGCAACCCAATCAAAAAATGGCAACTGGTTGGCAGGTGCAGTGCTGGTGGTAACGGTAGGGCTAAGGCTAGGGGTAGGGGTGGGGAACGATAAGGGCTGGGGTATTGCAAAGCGCAGGACGATGTGCAAAATGTTCTTAATTCTCAATTCATATGCAAATTTATTTTATCGCCAGCTCTGCTGCTGTTGCTGCTGCTGCTGCTGCTGCCTGCAACAACAATGAAGGATTGTGGCTGCCTGCCTGACTGACTCGCCGGGCAGAGTGGAAATCATCCATGCACACACACATACACCCACACGCACACACATGGGGCTTGACTTTTGCGGTTCAGTTTGGTTTGACTGTGGCATCTCCGCTGCAGGTTGCCTGTTGTAGAGAACTGCGGGTAAGGGGGTTGAGGTGCTGCCAACTCGTTATTGCTTGTAACTGTGCATTTCATAGCCCATTTTGGATTTTGAATGGCGTTCCCTTTCAGCTTTGTAATTGATCGCACACATTACAAATTGAAATCCATTGGAGAAGTGCTTAAATGCCAACTTTTAAGTAGGCAACAATAATTGCAGCCACTGTCTTTCTCTCTCTCTCTCTCTGTCTTCCGCACTCTCAATCTCATTTTGACTATGCCATTTAGTGCATCACTTAGTTAGTTATGAGCCGGATTGTCAGCAGCATTAGACAGTCGCTTAACTGTCGCCATCATCAACACTTGGCCATAATTAAAAGCTCACGCAACATTTGCTGCCACTTCTTGGCTTGTCACTAATTGCTGGCCCTGGACTGGTTCACGATGCAAGTAATGATTATGGCCAGGATCTGGCTTCTGGCTGCTGGCTGCTGACTTCTGACTTCTGATTGCCAGCCATTCGGTCGAGCACAAAGCTGGAAACGCCAAGTGCCAATTAGCAAGCAAAATAGATTGTAAATTTTAATGACATACACGGCCCGGTTCAAGTGCTTGTTCCGGCTGTGCTTGTTCTTAGTCTGTGCTGATTTTTTCTTTCTTTCTTTCATTCTAGTGCTTTCAAAGGCAACTCCTTTAGCAAAGGAGTCAAAGACGTTGACCGCTTGCTGCATCATTGAATATAAAATACACTAACCGACTGTATCTGTGTCCTTCACAATGTGTGTGTCCACTTCAATTAAAAAGACTTTCACCCGCTGCAAAAAGGGGGCTAAGAGACTTGAAAAACACTTCCGCCTTACTTTACTGGCCTCTCCTACTTTAGTTTTGTGTGCGCCTTGGTAAACGTTTGCAATTGCTTTGAAATTGCGCAGACGTGCCGTGCCGTGCCATGAGTCCGTCAGAGACAGAGGAAGAAAAAACTGTCTACCTTCTGGTTGACAGTCCAGCAGTCCAAGCGGCGGCCATTGCAGCACAACATGACTTCCGCTTCCGCTTCGTGTATGCTTGTGTGTGCTTGCCTCTGTGTAGTTGTGTGTGATTGTGTGTGTGTGTGATGGAGCGAACAAGAATCCCACACACAGTAGAGTAAAATCAATTCAAAGCCTTCTTCCACGAGTAGAAGCTGCTGCTCAATTGCCCTTTTTTGTCATCAACATCAACGCTTCCTCATCGTCATCGTCATCGCCATCATTGCCACTGCCATTGCCACTGTCATTGCCTTTTCCATTCTCATTCTCAATCCCATTCCGCTTTCCATGCCCATTCTCATCATCTCTCAATTTTCGTCCCTTTGCTTGTCCAGCCAAGCCAGTTGGAAAAATGTCGCCAATGTCTTCCTCAATTGAAATTGCCAAACGACAAACCCTTTTTCTGGCTCTGTCTGAGCAGTCTGCGTCTTAAAACAAGGCCTTGGCCATTAAACGGATCCCATTGAAACTTTTCCTTGTGAAATATTTCAAATCGTTCATTCTTCCTAAGTAGATACCAAACAAGTCCATTTATAAAATGTATGCTGTACTCGACAATTAATCGCTTTAGATATGCGTGGATTCGCGGCCATTGGACATATAGGAATGTCATTATTTGGAACTGCCACACTGCATATCTAGATCGGCTATTTGAGCTCAAGATTTTGCCCACTTTCAGCCTTCTAGCTCTTGGCTTTTGTAATCTGCAATATTTTCCAACGCGATCACCATCGCTAGTGAGGACAAATACTTTCATAGATAGGGTATCTGCCTTTGTACTGCCCACATTACGATCTGGTTAAAATGTTGACAAAGTAATGTGTAGTCTGAGCTGTACAGAGGAACATAATCAGAAAAATGATCTATTTACTTAAGTAAACTTTAAATAGAAAATAAGTCAAATTAGTAGCATTTAAATTTGACTACATCCAAACTAAATTATCTGACTTTTTCATTTAATGTATAATAAAATGAAACTTCTATGATCTACATACGAAAACATCCAATTGTACACAATTATTTGTATTATTTTGTACACGATTACATGAATCTGCCTAAGTTTTATCGAGATGCAGGTAAAAAGTGTATTAAAGTGTGCACTTAAAGTTGAATTGTTAGTGCCAAGCACATAACAGCAATCACAATTGTTAGGCGGAAACAATGTACATACAATTATGTATGCTTATTGCGGCACATCCTGCAGGAAACAACAAGCCCCAAAATCCGTATAAGGCTCATTAGAAAAGTTTTTTGGTCATAGCGGCAGAGCCCCAAAATTGACCATAAAATAAATTGAAGTCTGCAACAAAAACAAGAAACGAATTCGAGTGAAACAGGTGGAACAAAAAGCATAACAACTGCAGCGTGACAAACAATGGGACAGTTGAAATGGGTTCAGGGATGGCATGTAATGCTCCTGTTCTGCTAGTCATGTGTCAATGTAGAGGACGCCGACGTCGACTCCGATTCCGATTCCGACTGCGGCTCCCTTGGGTGGTAGAGAGGCGATAAGAACAACGAACGGCGATAGTGTTACAAAACAAATAAGTTGCCTAAAAACCGCAAAACCAACAGCAACAAACTGGACACAACACGGCAGCAACAACAACGACAACAACAACAATGACCACTAATGTTCAACCACACACAAATAAAGAGATATAGAGACCATACATATACATAGCATATAGGAGTCCATATAGGAGGAGAGGGAGTGAGCGATTTCAAGTGTCACGCGGTTGCAATTGCAGTATCAAACTATTGCAGGCATAGGAAAAAATGCTTGGCGTTGTCTTTAAAACTTTAACTGTCGAAACTGTTGGAACATTGAAAGAATAATAGTAAAATCAATGTATAATTTAGTAGAATTTAATATACAATTTTCAGATCAACCGAATCCAGGAAAAACAAAAAAAAAAAACAAAACATTTTTAGTTATACATGCATTGAGCGAAATCTCAAACCAAATGCATTTGTTCAGTGATTCCCAAATCCCGTCCGCAAACCGATCCAAAATCTTGCTGTGTGATTCAAATCAAGAGAGCGAGCCATTTTCTAACTTATGAGTGCTTACATTATAGTCATCAGTGGAAAATAATTATAAGCTTCAAGTTGATTCAATTGTTGTTGTATACTGCACCTTGAGACGGATATTTCTGCAGAGATCAATATTTCTTTAACGTTCCTTTGTTGTCCAGTTGGAAGACCTACAACAACGGCAATTCCCCCTTTTCTAAAATGCATAATCATGTATTCAAAAATTTCAAAAGTTGGTTAATTCAGGTCAGATTTGATTCAGTCTTATATTTTTTTTAAGGCTTTTATAGGCTTTAACGTTGGATTAAAGGACAAAAATTTCGCTGTAGCTAAATGCATTGACTTGTTGTACTTTTAAGCAAGCCTCCAAAATTTTAGCACTTTTCAAAATTAACAGTTCTTTTATATAATCCTAAAATATATAATCCTATAAGTAGCAGTTCGTATTAAACCAAAATATTTTTCTTCTGAAATCAGATTTTGTTTAATTACACATTTCATAGATATAATATTTATTGCTTATGTCAGAATGTAAAACTTAAGCAAACGAGCCTTTCAATCAGGGACTGAAAATAATAGTTATGAGTCTTAAAAAATTTAAACCCAAAAAAGCGTACAAGAAAAGTGGGAAAAACATCTATTTTTTAACGACAAATTCGAAAACAGGATAAACTTTTATACGCAATTTAAATAATAAAATGTTTATAATAAAAATTGGAATTAAAAGATAGGGTTTAATTTTTATATACAAACTGAAATACAATAATTGTTATTAATTTTTATCATTTAAATAATTTTAATACATAATTTAAAATAAAATATTTCTTAAAGTTTTAAAATTAAGTTCTTGGTGGCGAGTTACGAGTAACGACTGCATCACTTTAATGCCGTTGCCTACTTTGATTCGCACACAATTTTTGAAGTGCTCTGTAAATATTTTCTAATAAATTTTGCACTCCCATTGGGGGGCGACCCGACTCGCAAACGCCTGCCTAAGATTTCATTACGCCGCACTCGAGAGTTTCCGTGTCTGTCTGCCTGGCATTTCCCTAGCTGCCCGGTTGGCTCCGCCCACGTAATGAAAATTCTTGCTACGTAATTAGCAATGCAGCCGCCCTTCGTTCGGTCGAGTAGTAGATGCAGAGGGGAGGAGGGGGAGGAAGGAAACGAGGAGCTTTGAGGAGCATTGGCGGCGGCATTGCCGGCGTTTCGAGTATTTGAGTGTGTTTTTAATACGCATCAACAAAGTGGGCAATGCCAGCAGCAGTTGGAGGGAGCTGTCGAGGGTCCTGGCAGAGGCAGGGTAACCAGCGGAGGTGTCGTCGTTGGCACTCCGAGCAGCTCCATTCACACTTGACATATGCAAATGTGCACTTTAAATGGATTTATATTGTACGTGGCCTGCCATTAGCCTCAATGTGCTTTCTTTTGTGGGTCGAGTTGGCCAACTTGGTCGACTAATTAAAGGCTTCGAACAGAGTCGGGATTTAAGTGATTGCAGTGATTGAAATACCAAATGGGTCACAAATATGGAAAACAAAAAGGAATGCAACACACACACTCAAAAGGTTGAAAGGCTATCGCAATGCAGATGCGTCACTTGCCAAAATCAAAATCAACATCAACATCATAAGGACCAATTCAGCTCATTGTCTGCATTCAAATTATTTACACATTATCTGCAGAAGGCAGCCAAAGGATCCCCCAAGGGCATGTCACACCCAGACACTTGTAGAAAGAGAGAAAGAGAGAGAGAGAGAGAGAGAGAGACGAAGCATTGTTATTTTAATAGTTTAAGTAACCATAATATGTTGAGTACTTTTTAATAAACTTGAAACATGAGCAAATGTTTTGTTTTGTTGTGCGCGTGCGGCACAAGGACACCAGGGACCGTCAGAAACTGGCAAAGGGCAAAGGCCAACTCAACAGCAACTGCACAGCAAAGTAGCAAGTACGAGTACGAGTTGTTTCTACAGCACGGCCCAAGATTTATGCAAACCAAAATGTTGCCAAAAATTACAATTTAATGGAGTAGACATTCTGTGTTCCTTGTTGTGTGTGCATGTTCAAGTGTGCTGGTGTGTGTGTGTGTGTGTTTGTGGCACATAATGAGCAGTGAGCAGCGACCAACTTGTAACAAAACTTGCAGCCAAAAGCACAAAGACACAACCTAAAAGAGCAAAGACTTGGCTGGGCAAATGGGGAGAAATGTCGAGTGGCCAACTGAGAATGTAAGCAGAAGTAACTTCTCTAATTTTGTAGGAAATATGAAGCCATTAAAGCTGCAACAGACATGGAAAATGGCAACATCTTGACTGCGCCAAAGTCTCTAATGCAGCATGCAACATGCCCCCGGGCAGGCCATGTGGCGCCCTGTGAAAGTTGTCCTCGAGAGTGTGAAAATAAATTCTGAAAAAAGGTGGAGATGCCAACTGGTTTGCATGTTTCGCCTTTTCTCTTTCCTCTCTCCCCTTTCCCCCTACCCCATCTCCTGCTTCACTTCCAACTCTAGTAAAAACATCTGTTGCATTTTTTCTATTGCAACAATTTATATGCACAAAAGGATAGAAAAAAAAGACAAACAACAGCAACAACAACAGCTAGTGTACACTTATACATATATTTAATTGCCAACTTTCAAGTGACAGGCAGCGAGAAAAATTACCATTGCCTGGGTCGAGAGAGCCGTCCAACTAGAAGTCCCTTTCCTGCCGCCATCACATATTCCGGCCAAACGCTCGAAAGGCTTGCACTTAATCACTGCTGCCACCAGCTGTGCGGAGCTCTCCCTGTGGTTGCAGTCTCGACGCTGACTGCGACTGTCCTTTTTTATAACACAATTCTTTTCAAATTTATCGGTTCGAAAATGAGACACCTGCGTGGCTCTAGTGAACTTCGTTTGCAAATGTTCTGTACATTCAAACTGGCCTTTTGTAAATCCGAGCATACATAGATGACAAAAGCAAAGGCTGTGTTGAATACCGTGGCGTATGAGTAATATCAAGGCTTTTAAAATTATTTTTTTTTATATATTTATTTATATTTTTATAGCTTAAAATGAACCATAATTAACAATATTACAATTACAATAGGTAGATCTTTTTGATTTTAGTAATAAGTTGTTAGTAGAGACTTTTCATTTGTATACCCTGTGCCCACTCCGTCTGTCTGTCTGTCTGTCTGTCTGTCTGTCTGTCTGTCCTAGATATCATACGCAAAATAAGATGAAAAGTCAAAGTTTGTCTATTTGACTCTTTGTTTGTATCCAAGTGTTGAGATAGCTTCGATTTTAAAACGTGAAATTATTCCCTATTATAAATCCAAAAAAATGTATAACATTTAATATAAAAAATAAATCAATAAAAAATAAGAATAATAATAATAGTAAAAATATAATTTATAATTCATGCATCACAATAGTTTATTTAAACAATAAAAAATGAAAACTAATTTAAATTTTTCTTAAAACTAAAGCCAAAATTATATATGATAGTTTATTATTTTGAATTGTTTAACCATAGTAATATTTTAGAATCGATGTTTATAATTGTGACTAATGCCTTAAATTAGCGGTGGGCACGCAGTGGCTCCGGGAGCAGCGGTTGCTCCCAACTTAGGTAGACTCTAATAGAGTTGTTGTTGATGTTGTTGTAGTGCTCCCGAATTCGAATCTCGTGCCCACCGCTGCCTTTAATAGTAAGCGTTAGCTTGCAACACTAGGGATCGAAAGAAAGATATTAAATCATGATGATAAATGTTTTGAGTGTCCATACTTTTATTCACACTTTTGAAAAGAAATCAAATTATGTTCTTTAAACGAAACTACAACGAAATTAAGGTATCTTTTGCGATTGGAATTGAAGTAAGAAAATGGTTGTAAAAACGCATTCACCGCAATGACGGCTGCAAGAAATTAACTTAATTTTAATTTACGTTGATTAATTGCATTGTCAGGCGAATGCGAGATGAAATGTCGTCCAGTGCGACGACACATGGTCGGGAATCGAGAACTTTTTACACCCAAATATAGTCCGATGGAAACCGCATGCCAAGTGTTAAATGTCAGCCACGTTTTTAATGCAATTGAGCGGCGGCATGTGTGAATGCCATTTAATTATAAATTAAAATAATATAAAAATACATTTACATACTTTGAGGCTGCCAACGTTTGGTTGAGGCAAATGTCATTTTAATTGGACTGCAATGTAGTCGAGGTCTACTCAAAAAGATACCCAAAACTATTGAGAGGTGCTCGAGTTTCAGTTTCAGAACTGAAATGAACGACGCGTCGTCGGTTCGAATTGTTCTTCAAATTACTTTTTAAGCACCGCACAAATTTCATTGAAATTCCGTTTGCACAACGCCAATAATGTCGTACATTACGTTGACTTTTTGTTGTATTTTTATATAATATATATTTCGGCTAACTTTTTTTATTCGTTGTCCCGAAAAACAGAAAACATGTTGTTCTATTTGGATTATTTGGATGGGGCTGGCTATCTAGTGCAATGGATATTTATTTTAATGGTCTTGGGTGTTCCGAATTCGGGAATTAAATGAAACGTAAAAAGCTAACTGCTTCAAAAGTTGCCACCGATTTGCATAAATGCTCAATGCCCGATGGCGGCAACAAATAAACAGGTGTTCAACAGGATATTAAATGTTTTTTCCTTTGTTTTTATCTTATTATTATTTTTTTTGTTTGTTTTTTTTTTTTTGTTCTAACTATTGCGTAGAACCCTGTTAAGTGTGCCTATTAGCATGCCGAGCACACTCTCTTGTTTCTTCTTTTTTTTTTTTTTATTTAGTTCGCCAACGTTTTTTGCCATTTGCATTAAGGCGTGATAATTAGGCATGTGTTTTGGCTAAATCATAAAGTGGCGGAGATAAATAGAACTGCGCCAAGATAATGCTGCTGGGTGGCCCAATATTAAATCCTTACTCGAAAAGTGTGCAGAGATCTCTTACCAAGTTCTCTAAACATACCAAACACTTGCTTAAAGGGTTCCTCAATTGATTATTTATTCAGCGCGTCGACGCTTTCTAATTTCGAATTATGTATATACACAGCTACCTGTTCAGAATAGATGGTCAGAAGATTTTCAACCAGTAAACGGATTTTGATTTATGCATAATTACAAAACGCACAGAAATTCATTACACGCATGCGAAATTAATTGCGTAAGCCTCCGAATTTCCAAACTGTTATATGACATCATAGTTGGAATTCATTATCAAAACAGAATAATTTACTTGATCTAGTTCTGATTGAGCAATTTAAGCCTATGAGAAGAAAAACCTAATCAAAATGCATTTTGTAGTGCAGAAAGAAAGAAATTAAGTGAATAGTCTCTTGCTTATAAGAAGGTGCAGTACCACGTTGCGTATGATTAATGCATTTGGAAATTGTGGCTAGCAAAAACCCGGCCGAAAGGAGCCTCCAACAGGCGACAGCCGTCGAGACTGGTACAGAGTCTGAGCCGTGGCTCAATTAATGATGAAATGCACGTCGTGGAATAGTGTCTGCATTGAGGGGGAAAACGAAAGCAATAATTGACTTTTAAAAGGAAACAGGTGGCGCCCAGTGAAGACGTCAGCAGAGCAACTGACGTCAGTTGCCCGTCGGTTGGGCGGATGATTCAGACCAGTTGACTTCGCGTATAACTGCAATTGCAATTGCATTATACTCTGCACATCTATTTTGGTATCAGGATGAATCACCACACTCCTCTTTTGATATGGACCTCAGATTGCCTGACCATCTCCCATGCCATCTTATTTATGCACTTCATGTCTTTGGGCTTTATTTTAATTTTAATTCTCTAGGCGGCTCACTTTTATCAACGACGATAAGCCGCACACGCACCCATAAACCTCGTTTCCACTTGCCATGTCTACGGACGGGTCTACAAAATGACCTTAAAATGAAATGAGCCATTTTATTGTTATGGTCAACATGCGTGCATTATTTACTTAACAAATATACAAATAGAATAAATGAGCGCAATTTACTGAATTAAGTTAAAGAGGAGAGTTCTTAACTCCTTTAATATTTTATTTTATTTATTTATTTATTGTCAGGCTAAAAGCTGCCGACACAACAATTAATTTAAAAATATGACATTAAAATTAAAAAATTATATTTTTTTTTTAGGTCACAAAATAAATTTAAATTAAAATTAAATACTCTGGGGAATCTAAAATGAAAAACAAAATTTTTGGCCCAACATTTGCTGCAAGGATTGGGGAAAACCCAGAAAAACCCAATCAGACCAAAATGATGTTAAAAAGTAGTTAGTTGGTAAGACTAGCTAAAAATGATAATATAGAGGCTTTAACAGTGGGCGGAGAACGCTCGAAACTGATCGAATTAACCATAATGAGATTCATAAAGTGATCGAAACGATCTCCACACTTATACACTTGCCTCGCAATTCGATAATGCAAATTCAGTTAATGTTATCCAGTTAATAATCCAATCGTCGTTGTTAGCAACTGGTAACTGGTAACTGACAATGGGCAACGGACGTTTCGCACGTTCGGACAACTCGAGTCGCTTCCAGGGAGAACCGATGCCGCATACTAAGCAGCCCACTTTGGGTATATCCGAGTTTTAGCAACAATGCTCATTATGCTCGTTTTGTACGATTTTTTGCCAATCTGCTTTCGTATATAAATCTAACGCGTTTCGCTGGACAGTCATCACTTCTTTGGTGGAAACTTCAGTGTCAAGTTTAGCTCCTGCTGTGATCAGTGCAGATCAGTGCGCGACTCTAATAAATTTCAATTCAATATCACCATTTGCCAACTATCTCGCAAGGATTTTAAATAAGGGAAATACCCAAAAACATCAGTCAATCAATCAATCAGAATGAAGTTCAGTGCTGCGTTTGCTTTGTTGGTGATCGTCGGGTTTGTGGCCAGCGGCGATGCATTGCCAGCCAGAAAAAGTGAGTTAACAGAGCGACGCCATTTCTCAAGGATAACAACAATATTCCAACGAAATCTTTGAGAGATTTCCTTCATAATCAATCCATCTGGAATTCCTTTTATGTCTCATCATTTGCGCTATTCATGAAACTCATTCATTTTCATATTCGCTTTCGATTCCACTGCATTTACTGAACGAAGATCGGCAATACCTTTTTCCAGGAATGGTGTACTACCAGCAGCCCGCGGCCGCTGAATGGTACGCTGGCGCTGGTCCCCAGCAGAGGGTCATGTACATGCAGTATGTGCAGCCAGGACGCACTCATGCCCGCTCCACTCAGGCGGCCAGCGCACTTGTGGCTGGTGAGACTGTTGCCACTGGCACATATCTGAAGGGTAAGCTGGCACATCCATCCACACTAACAATCCCAACTAACCCGAACTTCCATCCGGTTGTCTAACAAAGATTGCGATCACGCAGAGTCCGATGTGGCACTCAGTGTCGATGAAATCAGCGCGGAGAGCGCCCAGGCCGATGATGCTCTGAGCGCTGCCGGTGCTCATGGCGCCACCTCTGTGGCCGAGGCCTATCCCGAAGAGGCGCCAGTTGTCCAGATTGCCGTCGACACCAACAACGGTGCTGAGGACGAGGCTCCCGTGGAGAGCGACGATGCCGCCAAGGTGCCCCGTGACTTTAACTTTGCTGCTGAGGAAGCTGCCGCTGCTGCTGAAGAGCCCGCTCCAGTGGCAGCTGTTGAGCAAGTCGCTGTCGTTGAGGATGAGCTGCCCGCTCCAGCTCCCATTGCACCAGTTGCCGCCGTACTGCCCGCCAAGCGTTACCTGCCCGCCAAGAAGAAGGTCATCGTTGAGCTGGACCAGTCCGAAGATGCCGAGGAGGCTCATGTGGCTGCCATTGAGGATGAAGAGGCCGATGATGTTGAGGAGGATGATGAGGAGCTCGCCGAGCCCGTCCGCGTTCCCGTCGCTCGCCGTCCTGCCGCCAAGAAGCCTGTTGCCCCCGCTGGCAAGCCAGCAAAGCAGCCCGCTCCTCTGCCCGCCGGCACATTCTTCCCCATTAACTTCGGTGGCACCAGTGGAGGCGCCATTGCCATTGCCAACTCCTTCAGCACGGGCGAGGGTGGTGCCGCCACCTCCCATGCCATCGCTTACGGTTCTCCAGACGCTGCACGCGCCCGCGTCCGTCCCAATCCCAGCAAGCGTCGCCATTAAGCGGACAACATGCTCCTTGACTGATGCTCGTTCCAATCGCAACGCCACAACGATTCCTTCATTTCGAAGTCTGTAAACAAAGAGTTTTGTAATTATTAGTCGAATTGTCAACTTGTTTGAATGCAATAAACACAATTAAAGTTCTATCTGTTTTTAAATACTTACATGTGATTATTTCATACCAGTTAAATAATGATAAGTAATCATAATCATTAGTAATTAGATTATTTTTCTTTTAATTTCGATTTCGCACAATTATTTAATGATAACGATTACAAAAAATCATAAATAATCTAAAATTATTACAAATATTCAAAAATAATCAGAAAAAATCAAAAATAATCAAAAATAATCCGAATACTCAAAAAGATTATTTTTGATTAATTTTAGATTTTTTCTGATTATTTATGAATAATTGTAATAATTTTTTTTCTGATTATTTTGGCTACTTTGATTGTGAAAATTTAAAATAATTTGATTTTTAATCAATAGTCATAAATTATCTGAAATAATCAAAAATAATCAGAAAAAAATCAAAAATAATCCTAGTACTCAATAAGATTATTTTTGATTATTTTTTATTTTTTCAGATTTTTTTTTTAATAATTGTAATAATTTTAGATTTTTGTAATCGTAATCATTGAATAAATATTTTTTAATAATTGTAATAATTTTAGATTTCTGTTTTTTTGTAATCGTAATCATCAAATAATCACAAATTTTTCAACAGTGAATTATATAGTTACTACTATATTTGATTAGTAATTCTAATCGAAACTTAACAGGTATGGATTATTTAAGGTCGGAAATACTCAAATTATTTCAATATATATTCCCAATTGCTCTTTGCAATGCATAATTGAATTTATTTCATACACTCTTTTCAGTTTCACAATAAACGCAAATCAAACTTAATACAGTATACGGAACCAAGGATTCAATAGAATTAACAAAAGAATACAACTTAGCAAAGTAAATGCCTTAAATAACTGTAATAAAAAACGAAATTTCATACAAAAAAAAACATCAGCCATCAGATTCGACTTAAGAGCTAATGGTTGTTCCTCGATTGTGATATCGTGTGTATAATTTTCATTCTTTTCTCTTATGCTTCTGCATTCAATGCGCTAATTTTACAATATTTCGGTGTATATGAATTCAGAAGACACTACGCTTAACTTGGTTGCTTTCTTGGTTTCTTATTGTACAAGAATCTTGGAATTTGATCCTATAATTCAACGCTACCTGGCTGTCGGCTTGGAATTGGTTATGACCCTTTTGCACATGTGCTAAATTGGAGTGAGACTAATATGTATAAAAAACATTAAAATTAACTCGGCATCTGCTGCTGTCCACTATCAGTAGCCATATTTGTCCTGCAGCGACGACATGACATCGTTGGCCAGGTTGCTCAGCCTGCCGGCCACTTTGTGGACGCCTTGGCGAACGCTCTCCTTGACATCATCCAGATCCGGCGCATTGAAGTTGACCGCCGTCGAGTATCCGCCTGTGCCTGCAAATGTACAATCCGTGTGAATTACAATAGTTGGGCAAATATTTCAGAATTGTTATTACTGCTGCGATTGCTCATGCCGCCGCCTGACGAGCCATCGCCAAAGTAGTCGGACGAGGATATGGCACGCGAGCCCTGGAATCGATTAAGATTCGCGCTGATATCGGCCGATGATTGTTCGCTGGCAAAGAACTGATCCGAGCCAAAGCCCTTGGCATTGCCGAACTTCTGCTGTGCCGCGACGGGATCAAGGCTGGAGTTGTTGCTTTTGCTTCTGTTCTTGCTGGCAAATGATCCACTCCCGCTGCCGCTGCCGCTGCTGGTCGCCTTGGGCTTGTCGTAATCACTGCTGGCAGCGAACATTGAGGTAATGTTGCTATGCGTTCCGCCAATCGGCTCAATCGTCTCATAGCCCAGCGCATCCAATTCGAATTTGTCCAGCTTGCTGGAGCTGCTGGTGCTGCTCTCCTTCTTATCGCCACCGCCGCCGTACAAGTTCAGCGAGTGATCGTTGAAAAAGTTATCATTCTCCAGCGCTGCCAATTTGCTCTGTGTGCTGTTCTTGGGAGCAGCGGACTGCTGCAGTGTCTCCATGTCGCTTAACGCCGAGTGCGCCACATCGGAGCCTCTCAGACTGAAGCCCATGCCCAGGCGCTCCATTTGCTTGGCCTTGGCGGGATCGATACTCTTGAGCTTCGCCTCCTCGCGCGTCTTCTGCAGCGACAGATCTTGATAGGCCAGCCGCATGCTGGCCACCGTCTCCATCTCCTCCTCGGCTGTTTGTGGCTTGTCTATAGCCTGTCCCGCAGCAGCGGCTGCCGTCTTGCTCTCATTTGCCGCATTGGCGCGCGCTTCAATGTCCGCGAAATTGGTCTTGACCTTGGTAGCGCCTAGACCGCCTACTTTGCGGGCTCCCAGCTGGAATGTAAATGAAAAGTTTTAGATTTAGCTTGGTTTACATGTTTGTAGTGCACTTACTGCTCCCTTCTTGGGCTGAATCTTGCGAACGCCTATGGATGAGGGCACCGCTGCAGGCGCCACAATGGAATTCAACAGATCTACGCTGGGCGCTCCCAGGCCGATGCTCGTGTCTGCTCCCACCGCAGGCGTGGGAGTGGATTTGATCTCCAACTGGAAGAAAAAGCGTCAGAAATTAGTTAACTGCTAAAATTGGCCAAGACACGTGCAAAAGAAGTCAATGTCAACTTTAAATCCAACTGCAAAGGCGTGTAAATATACTTATATGGATATTACCTTCACATTGGTGGATGCCAGACTGATGTTGTTGTTCTCCAGCAACGCTGCGTTGGCATTGTCACTGTCGCACTGCGCAAAAAAGTCCTCCTCCTCCAGCTTGGCAGCATCATTTCCCTCGCTCTTGTCCGCCGTCGGCTCCAAGTGCAGCTGTGTGCGTGCGCGCATGTGTGTGTGTGTGTGAGAGTGTGTGTTTGTGTGTGTGGAAACGAAAGACCAAGACAGGAGAAAGGCGCAAGCAAGAACGGCAAATGTGTTAGCGGGTTTTAGTACTCAGTAAATCAAGCAGAAAATAAAAACAAAACACAACGGGGCAATTCCATGATGAAATTATAACAAGATGACGTATTCACTTTCCCTTGAGGTCTTAATATTTCTTAGCACGTTGAGCGCATTTCATTGCTAGCATTTTAGCTGAGTCGACTATTTTTAAAGTTGAATTTATTTCCCACAACACTACTGACAACATTCCAAAATATCACAACTTTTCATCACATTTAGCCAATCTTAGTTGCTTCATCATCCCTATTTTTCCCTATTAGTAAAGTATTTAACAATTGCGAATATGTTTAAAAATCTCTAAAATTCAAAACAAGGAAAACCCGTCATTAGTATACATACGATATTCTTATTTAACAATTGATTTTCCCTTGAAACAAGTGATGCAAAACCATAAGAGCTTAAAAAATAAAATAAACTTGATCTGGGGATGGTTAAAACGAATATATAGGTCCAGATTTTACAGACTCTGTTGGGACTGGTCTAAAGTATATATAAGTTATACAGCCAGATTTGCCTCCTTTTGAGTACATACATAATACACATACATATTGCCCTATTTGCGCATTTGAAATGGGTGCAGGGTATGCATAGAACGTACCAACTATAATTGTTAACTTTTAGATCTCTTGACTTTTCCTTCAACCTTCTTCTGTGATTGTGGAATAAACATATTTCGAACGTGGACTTTTATGTGGCCTTCAATATCACTCCGTCTCCTTGTCAATAATATTACTCTTGTCGACCTCAAACTCTTTTATAATTGTGACCAAATGTAAATGTAGGTATGTCTTTGAAATCAATTCATGACGTCTTCTCCTTGACAACATTAATTAATGCCAATTAATGGCAGTGGTGAGTGAGTACGTGACCTTGTAATAATATCACACGCATAACGGTTTACATCGATAGATACGCACCTTGGTGCCGTGCACCTGCATCGCCTGCTGGGCCTGGGCAGCCAGTTTATCCCGGTACAGCTGAGCCGCCCTGGAGTTGTACTTGACCTGGGCGTCGCTGCTGGTGCAGTTGTGAGAGCGAAAGAATTGGGCAGCATTGGCATTGCCGCCGAGCTGCATCTGGCGCAGCTGCAACCAGGTCCAGTTGGTGTCCAGGTTGGTGCTGCGCACGAAGGTCAGATGCACACCCAGGTTGCGATGCACCGCGGAGCAGTCGATGCATATGAAGATGCCATACGTAACCGAGGACCAGGTGGGCGCCTTTGTTGCGCAATCGAAGCAGGACTGTACGAAATGTAAACAGAAAACTAAGCAGAGTATTTGGAATTTGGAGTTGGGAACTCGCTGACCTTGTTAGCAGGTTGCGCACGCAGGCGACTGAACACGGCTTCGATTTCTTGTTTTGTGGGTCCCGTTGCACTGCTCGACATGATACTGGTGATGACGCTACGCCTCTTACCCTCTTGGAATTGGATTACGAATTGGATTGTCAACTGTTTTCAGTTTTCGTGGCTGCCTGCGCCTAAAGCTTTATTGATGTGGCCTGCAGTCACCGGGGATGTTGTTTGGCAGGTGCTACTAAACGTCGGCTGCTTGTTTGTGAAATTTTAAAGCAAACCTTTCAAATTTTGGATCAAGTGCATTTGGAAACACTTTAAATGCTTGTCTTTGAAATTCGTTAAAAGAATTTTTGACGTGTGTTTTTCGTTTTTTTTTTCGTTCTCTTCCACGTTCACGATAGAGATGAGCTCTTTGCAACCGTAAGTGCTATTTATCGCAAGTACTTTGAGTACATTTAAGTATATCGGCAATATCGATCGACCACCACCGTTTGTCGACCAATCGGAGCTAAAAATGGTAAGGCGCGCAATTAAAATTTTTTTAATTAATTTTTAAGCAGTTGCTTAATTTATTAAAATAATAAATAATTTTATATCATGTAAATTTGTCAGTTCTGTATTTTCTATTTACTATTATTTACACAGGAAAAGTAATTATTGAAGCTCGTTGTATCGATATAGTTATTGATATCGATACAACTCGCTTATTTAAATATCGATACATGTGGTACTTAACCCTATCGATTATTTTATTTTATTTTAAAATAATTATTACGGTCTTTACAATTTAAAAAAATGGAAAAATATATGCTCTTTAAAATGCGACCAACAAATGGATATTGCCTATAAAACCAAGGCGCCACCTTTTGTCTGTTTGTGAAACATAAATACGCCTGGTTTTAAACAGCTGACGGACAGCAAAGAAATGAAATCACAACAAAACGTAAACAAACATCAAGTGTGGCCAAATAATTTTCTTGAAGAAGAAGTGTGACCGCTGAACGCTAAATAAATCAAATCCGATCAGGCTGCCGTTTAAGACACATGTCTCTCTTAAATTGAGGAAGAACATAGGGGAAAATTGATGAGGCCGCAAAAAGATAATACGCCGAGTGCCTTCATTTTATTTGTTCAAGAATGGCGCAAACTCAGGAGCACGAGTCTGCAGTGGGAATTGGCCATTCACCTTGCGGGTCCTGCTTGGAAGGTTTGTTGCAACGAAACAAAGATAATGCGCACTTAAGAGAGAGAGAGAGAGAGAAATATTTCAAATGCCGTTGATTTTTGCAGAACATGACATTGGAGGACCGACAACCATACATACATAAAGCGCGTCAACTGCGCACGAACGCGACTGGAAATGAGCTGGAAGAGCCGATCGACGTCGTCGGCCCCGAGCAGAAGATTCCCTATGTGCAGCAGCAAATAGAGAAGTTGGTGCGAGAGAGCGTCGAACGGAAGGAATTGGAGACACGCAATTATTACTTTGTGATGGTTAATTACTTTGCAAGGGACGTCTGTGCTCCCGCTGAACTGGCCGCTGCGCAGTTCTCTCTGCAGGGAGGTGTCCAGAATGTCTATCACACCCTAATCAATCCTGGTATTAACGCCCATGCCAACTACCCGCTCACTTGTCTAACCACGATATATGATTCCTTGCAGGCTCTGCTGTCTGCGGCTCGCTGCTGGAGGCCCAGGAGCACGCGAGTGCCACACATCAGTTACCTGTGCCTCCAAATGCCCTTGGCAACGAGGACTTGGCAGCCGTTTACGCCGAGCTGATGGACTTTGTGCGGACAGAGGCTGTCTTCACGCTGCAGGATCATCTGTCCGCTGTCAGCCGTGCTCTCCAGTTTCTCAACGGCGGAGTGTCCAGTCAGCTGAAAGTTTACCCCATAGAATATCTGTTTAACATCATGAAGCAAGCTGCCTGTCAGGCTGCCAGGCTGCCGCTTCAGAGTCAGTGCATGTAACAAATGCACAATTCAAACTGGATCCAATGAATTACTCCCGGACATCAGTTGTGAGTTCCACCAGCAACGTGATCTGCCAAAGCACTGTGCTAAATCCCTCGTGACACGTTGGGGGTTTAAATTTGCCGAGAATTTGTGCTCCGATTTGGATATTGTAATGCGTCCGAGTCGTCACAGGCCAGGAGATTCCCATCGCCACTTAACCATATCCGAAGCACCGACAGCTGAGCTTAATCCAAGTGATAATAAGGAAGAAGCATCGAACGAGACACCTATAAAAGATGAGCCACTGATTGATGAAGGTCAATTAAGTGACCTATTAGATGAATTGTATAATATATTTGACGAAGAAGATTTCTTGGAATCTGACACAAGTATCGACGTGAAACAGGAAGCTGCCAAGGACTGCAATGAGGACAGCTCAGAGGATGGAGAGATATCGTCGGATGTTGAGATATCATTGGATGTTGAGGTTGACAAAATTCCATTACCGCCGACGCCTTCGTGTGTTGTGGACATATCTGATAAAAGCTACCCCAAGGTCGGAACAAACAATCACATGTATTCTGTAGAAACATATCTAAATATTATGAAATCAATGGAACATGTAAATCAAAAGAGGAGCATCTCTCCCAAGAGAATTTGGACAAACAAAAGAGTCGAGCCACGCAATGGACCCACGAGAGGCAAAGAATCGAAAAGTTCTGAGAACACACATCGAACAAGATGCGGATCACCTAGTTACATTAGAAAAAATCGTTGGCGTTCAAGATCACGCTCACAAAGTCGTGATAACCGATGCTTTAGAAGTTTTTCGCATAAATCTCACATTGGAGAACACAGGAGATCCAGCTCCAACAACAGGAATAATTCTCCAAGACGTAGATTCGGATTTCATAAAGTTTCACATGACAGAAGTATTTCACCCAAAAGAACGCGTAGAGATCATTCCAGATTGCGTCGCAGTTCCTCATATAGTCCAATCGCAAGATCGAGAGAGCGAGTTTCACACATGAACAATTCAAATTCATCGAGACGTGTTTCACCCAAAAGATGGTGTAGAGATTATACCAGATTGCGTCGCAGTCCCTCAACAAGCCCAATAAGAAGATCCGAAGAGCGAGTGTCACGCATGAAACCTTCAAAATCACCAAGACGTTCCCAAAGAGGAAGTGTTTCACCCAAAAGAACGGGTAGAGATTATACCAGATTTCGAAGCAGTCCCTCAAATTGTCCAACCACACGATCGAGAGAGCGAGTATCATGCGGGAATCCTTCAATATCATCAAGACGTAACCATAAAGAAAGCGATTCACCCAAAAGAACGCGTAGAGATCATTCCAGATTGCGCCGCAGTCCCTCAATTAGTCCAATCAGAAGATCGAGAGAGCGAGTGTCACGCGTGCATCCTTCAAATTCACCAAGACGTTCCCAAAAAGAAAGGGTGTCACCCAAAACAACGAGTAGCGATTATACCAGATTTTGTCGCAGTCCCTCACATAGTCCAATCAGAAGATCGAGAGAGCGAGTGTCACGCGTGCATCCTTCAAATTCACCAAGACGTTCCCAAAAAGAAAGGGTGTCACCCAAAACAACGAGTAGCGATTATACCAGATTTTGTCGCAGTCCCTCACATAGTCCAATCAGAAGATCGAGAGAGCGAGTGTCACGCGTGCATCCTTCAAATTCACCAAGACGTTCCCAAAAAGAAAGGGTGTCACCCAAAACAACGAGTAGCGATTATACCAGATTTTGTCGCAGTCCCTCACATAGTCCAATCAGAAGATCTGGGGAGCGAATGCCACGCATTAATTCACCAAGACATTCCCAAAAAGAACGCTTTTCACCTAGAGTTTATACCAGATGGGGTCGCAGTCCCTCATATAGTCCAATCAGAAGAATAGGGGATCAAGCGTCACGCGCGCATCCTTCAAAGTCACCGAGACATTTCCAAGGAGAACGCGTTCATACCAAATTGTATCGCAGTCCCTCAAAGAGTCCAATCAGAAGATCGAGAGAGCGAGAGTCACGCGTGAATCCTTCCAGTCCGATGAGACGTTCCCCCTACTATCAACGAATATCAAATTCACCAGAGATATCAGATCGAACTGATGGAAATGATCTGAGGAGAAGTATATATTCCCGAGATCGTTTTTCATTGGATAACATAGTGGAAACTACTGAAAAGAATTTGATGCCTACTCCAAATATCATTTTACCAAATAATACCCTTCGAGAATCGCATCCACAATTAATTGGAAATCGAAAATCAATTTCAACAATTATTACGGAATCTTCGGGTCGTGTTGAAAGATTAAAAGAAAAATCGTATAGCAAATCGGCTACAATACCAACGTTAATCAGTCGAACTACAAACCATTATAAGTCAATCAAAACTTATAAAAATGGATATCACCCAACCACTTATGAACATAATGGGGAAAATCAACCCGTTTTAAAGCCTCATGATTTGCGACACCGATTGGTAATATCAAGATCAAATTATTACTCGCCAACTGACTTACGTCATCGCATACAAGAACGAGAGTTCTTTCCGCCCCAAAGTCAGACGGTCAGTTATTCGCAGGAACAATTCTGACTATGAGAATAGTCGATCTGCTTGCGAAAGCCATCATTGGTCGCAATGGCCTACCTATGGCAACACCTACTATTAAATCTAATCTAAGAATTGACCCTTTAGAATTATAAGCTCTGTTTTGTATCCATTTTGAAGGATTAGCTTCTTTGTAGATGTAGAATATTAGTATTATCACGTTACATTGGTATTATCTTCACTCAGTTATTACAGATTAATTAAGGTTTCGAACTTATTAGTTTTTAATTTACTTTGAATTTGCACTACGAATGTCATAAAATTATAATTTTGAAACGTAAATATATATGTATATAAAGTCGTTAAAATTAAGAGTATCAATGGAACATTTTAGTCTCTATAAAAACTGTTGATGCATAAAAAGAGAAAAATCTTTTCAGCCGGGTGAGTAGGCAGTAGATCAGCGGTGGGCACGCAGTGGCTCCGGGAGCAGCGACTGCTCCCAAATATTTTTCTGTTTTTGTAGTTGTTATTGTTATTGTTATTGTTGCGCTCCCGAACTATAAAACAACCTAAAACTTGGAAGCAAATCTCTCTTATTTCGTTCCTTTCTTAGTTGTCATATTTAAATATGTACATATTTGAATGCATGTGCTTGAAACATATTTGTCTAACCCTATTAGGTCGGTACTGATCTGTATGTAAATATATTAAACTTTTTGTCCTGATTGACTGACTGACTGACGTATCAACGTGTAGGCCAAATGGTTAAACCTAGAAAGCTGAATTTTTCACACAACATGACAATTTTATCGTGCAATAAGACGGCATTTTGCAAATTTCGAAATTTAAGAGGGTCAAAGTTCAGAGAATTTCTTTGTTCGAAAAAGTTTGTTGATTAAGATATCTTAATCAAACTCCCAAAATTTTAAATTTGCCCGTTACATCCTGACCGAATTTGAAAATAACCTTTAGTATGAAAAACTTTCTTGTTTTAGATTTTTAATTAAAGCAGCGGACGTAAAATTTAAATGTCCAAGTGCTTATCAATTTAACGAATTAGAAATCTTTTCTTTTTATTCATGGGTTAGGAACGTGATCCAAGATAGAGATCGTTGTACTTAGAAAATAATATTATTGATCGTTATCCAATATTTTACTTAGTCTTTGACATTTTATTTGATCACAATGTCGTAAATAATTCGATTGGTTAAAATTAATGACAGGTTTCATTTCTTAACAACTAATAATGTAACTTATAATATGAGCATGCTGTGTACTTAATAATTATTCCGACTGCAAGATCTGCAGAGTTGGAGTCACTGCAGCCAGCTCGTTGATCAGATCGGGATCCTCAATGGTTTTATTTTCGATATTACGTAGGAGTTGTTCGAATTCCTTAATGAATATACAATCGATGAATTTGGCGTTCCAGTTTCCAGTGATGTCATCCATTGGATGTAGATGGGAAACAGATTTACGACCTGGAAGTGCATTCTCCTTATTTTTCACATAGTTTCTAGTGATGCCATCCATTGGATGTAGATGGGAAACGGTCTTACGACCTGGAAGTGCATTCTCCTTGTTTTTCACACAGTTTCCAGTGATGCCATCCATTGGATGTAGATGGGAAACGGTCTTTCGACCTGAAAGTGCATTCTCCTTGTTTTTCACACAGTTTCCAGTGATGTCATCCATTGGATGTAGATGGGAAACGGTCATACGACCTGGAAGTGTATTCTCCTTGTTTTTCACACACTGGCTCACGTGTCTGTTTCGCTTGCTCAACAAACGGAATGATCGGGAGCATCTTGGGCAAGAATATTGCTGGACCTCGCATCTATCGCTGTGCTTCGAAAACTGTGACTCGACAACGAATTTTCGGTTACATTTGTCGCACTTGTAATTCTTTTGCATGTGGTGATTTTGGTAATGGCGACGCACAAACGCCAGACGTTTTCCGGCATACTCGCAATTGTCAGCAGGGCACCTGAAGGATCTCCACACATTCGCCTGCCCGTCAACGCCGTGTATCCGGTGCAGGTGCAGCTCGTAGGGAGTCCGGTTCTTGAACACCTTGCCGCAGGCGAACTCGCAGTGATACTCTCGAGTTGGCATCATTTCGAAAATGTCTGGAATGTAATCTTTGCGCTTACTAATGATCTTTGGCATTTTCGGGCCGCTTCAAAGCCAAACAAAACAAAGCATTCAATTTTAAAATGGCGTAAGTATGTGTATGTATTGCATGTGTGTAAGCTTGTGTGTATATACGGAATTAAACTGTGCCACCAATAATACTATTAAGCTTTTTATTCAACAACAAAAATTGGCTTTATTTTAGCTATTTATGACATTTTATGGTCAACATTTTTGATACAAAATTTCTGCATACATTTAAATAAGCTTTTCAAGCAGTTTTTATTCAAACTCAACATACGATTGTTCGGTGTTGGAAAACGCGTTATTGTGGGGATGCCATACTTCTCATATTGCCACTCATACTAATGTACAGCTAGTCAAGTAATTGTTTTGACAAAGTAAGAAATACACAAACATTTGTTTTATTTTAAAAAATTATTAAATGCAAAACTCATTGAACAGAATTATTTAAATTTGTTGAGCAAATACAATAAAAAAGAAAATAATAAAAAACCAGCCAAATTCCTCACAAAATTAAATAATAGCTTATTACCATCTTTGGTCAAAGTGTATTTCATTAACTCATATTGTACATTATTATTATTACATTATTTCATTGAAAATGTAAACGAAAAAAAGAAGATTACTATAAGAACCATTCATTGACTTATTCATTAAGAGATTCACTTATCTATAAAAAAAACTCGTAACCATGTTATATGTAAATTAATGACGAGACATATTAAATTCTGACTCATTCACCATTCGCTTGGAAGCAGGAACATTCCAGTCATTTTTTGGTTCCCGGGCATTGCGATGATTGGATAAAGGCTGACGACTAGTCTTCGGTTTGCGACCGTTCAGCGATGGGAAGTCGTCAGCATTTTCGATAGAGGCTGAAAATGCGGTATGATCAGTCGGTGCAAACCGATGTTCCTGCTTCACTTCCGATTGGAAGGTCGAAAACGATGCAAATGACGTGTCTATGCTGGAATCATCAGGATACAGATTGGGGTTGACCACTTTAAATTTGGTTTCCTGCTTGGGAGGCAAGTGCTTGCCAGGCAGCGGCTTGATTGCGAGATCTCCGCACATGTAGTCGCTAAAGACGTAGGACCATCTGGCGACCATGGACTGTGTGCAGTACTTGGAGCGGTCGCGATCCTCGTGATACTGCAATGGACGAATGGAAATGAGTAGAAAGGAATCTGTGGATGCCATGACAACTCACCTGGCACGAGATGCCCGAATGATACTCAAAAAAGTCGTTGCCAAATAGCGTGTCTGTAACACTTTTACTGATATTATGAGATGGCAGATCGGCTATTTCCATGACTTCTTTTTTCAGCACAAAAAACAGATACTGGATGTTGTAGACGTGAATCTTCTGCTCTTCCTCGTCCTCCATGTCACAGGCCAGGTATCGGAAACAGCCCTTGACCACCGGCATCAACTCTGGGCTGGTGAAGACCACCAAGGGATCACGGGGCTTATCGCTGGTCTGGCAGCTGCGCAAGTACTCCAGAATATTGGCATAGAGCCTGCCCATATCCGACTCCCCCATCGCACTCGGTGGCAGCGGCAACTGATGCGTGGTCTCCGCGTGCTGCTGCGATTCGCTGCCCTGTCCAAAAATCGAATGCCCTGCACGAGCACAACTGATCATTAGATTAGCCCGATTATGAAATCGGGCACCTCACTCACCTGGGTTGATAAGCGAGCTATAGATCGAGGTTTTGCCCGACTTTAGGGAAAACAGACAGGCTGCAAACTCGGCGGGAATGTAAATGCTTGAGCTGTTCTTGGCAAAGTAATTGAAGGCAGCGAAGATGAACTTTGTGTTTTCCAGATCTGTGGAATAAGATCAAATTTTTAAAGTATACGAATTCTAATTTCTTAAGATTTAAAAAATAAGATAAACTTAAAGAAAAATTAGAGAGTCTAAAATAAGTATACAATATATAAGTACAGTTGAACTTCCATAACTCGAACTCCTATAACTCGAACTGAATTGAGTGCGAATAAACTTTATCAGGTATGCTGCAGAAATCTCTTCCACCTGAAAAGTGACATCAATTTCATACAAATTAAAGTCAAATTCAAGTGGAAGAGATTTCTGTAGCACACTTGTATAATCTTAAAAAAAGGAATTCCATAAGTCAAAGTCTCCATAATTCAAGTGAAAACCGGAACAGGCCTGATTATTGGATTTTTAGTTTCATGATAATTCTTAAGAAATGGTTCAAATCAATATTATTTTGGCTGGTTTCTAAAACTTAACCATCATATTAAATAGTATTTGAAAAAAAGACAAAAATCTTAAATATTTAATAAAAATTGCGCGATAATTCAAATTTTTCTTCAACTTGGGCTTTTTTATAATTTGCCATGTTATTTTTTTCTAAAAACATTTCGTGTATTGGTTAACTAATTTTAATTTTCAAATAATTGTTGCTTCTGTATTTTGATATTCTGTTTACTTCTACCAGAAGACGACTTAAGCGCATTTTCATTGATCATCTCTCTACACGCTCATACAAGAATCTCTCTCTCTCTCTCTCTCTCTGTTTACTATGTTAATTATCGAAATTCTTAAATGATCCATACCATGCTGCGCCTTGCCCCTTAGCACAATGCGTTCGATGTCGCGCTTCATCTGCATCTCCTGATCAGCCTCCGCGCGCTCCTCCTGCTCCACAGATGAGATGGACTGACCGCAACTGTTCATCGGCTCCTTCTTGGCGCGAGCTAAGACGTTTTCGTTCTTGGCATGAGAACTGTAGGGACCACGCTCCTGCGCACTCATGTTCTGTACGCAATAAATTCAAATTAGAATGATGTTAAAGCTTCGTCACACTGTGCTTTGTTCTCACTTTCCATATGTCGCCACAGTGTGCGACAGCTTGGGGAGTCGTCAGGTTGCGCCCCTCCGCGTTGTTTTTGCGCCATTGCTGGACGAACATCATAAAAGCGTTTTGCTTCTTCGGCGGCATCGCAGTGTTATTGGAAATCTGTTGGAAATGAAGCAATAAATAAATACATATATTCACGAAAATAAGATCCGCGTATTTTCAAATCTCATTAGTCGTTTTTAAATGTTTTAAAAAGCTTGAGCAACTATTATAAAATATGAATTAAATATAAAAAACAAAAATAAGCTTATTTTCACAAAGAAAAAACAAGAAAATATATGTACATAGTTTTTTGTTCAAGCAATTACTCTGTCATACAGTAAATGCATTTGCATGTGTATGTATGTATGTATGCATGTGAGTGTGACTGATATAAATTCAACGTTATTGAGACGTTGTAGTTTTTTTGCGCTGCGTCAGCAACGTTTCAAGCCAGGACAGCGCAATTCCAAACAAACGCAGATAAGCTCAACACATACATAACTGTTCTTTCTACTATATGTGTGTGATAATTAAAATAATGTATGAATTTGTTTAAATATTATAAAGTAAACAAAAACAACTCACCGCAAAAATCAGCCTTCCAGGGAATTTGAATTTCAATTGCTGTTCGTTTAGACGTGCACGCCGCTAAAGTTTGGAAATCAAATGCCGCTCAAAAACGAATAAGAGACTGGAAATCAGGCCACAAGTTTATGTACTTTACAGCACTGTTAAACTGGAAGTTGGAGTTCAAGTGAACGAATTGTACAGTGCTGGTTCCGGATCTTCCCATGACCTGGCGCGCAATTTAAATGTGAGATTGTTTTAAGTTCATTAAATATGATTTAATGAAATAAAATTATATAATAAAATAAAATAAAGGAGATAATTTTAATGAATGTTGGGTGCTCAGTCACCCCTCAGGGAGTAAGATTGATCAACCTTTATTCTAAATCAAAAATTAGAAATTCGACACAATAATAACAGAAAAACTTCTATGAAATTTACAACAATAACAAAAAAAAACTCCTTTTTAAACAAAACCCAAATATGGAAATTGATTTTGTTCTGTGGTTTGATGGCTGCCACCTGACAATATTTTGGAATAAAGTTGCCACACTGTCACCGCCTACGTTTCAGAAGTTGGCAAGGCATTGCTCCTCCCTTTTGTGAGTCAGAATAGTTCGATAACCATTTTATTTTTATGGGAACCAGTCATTTACATTAAGTTAACAGTTTACTGCGTTTCTGCTGCTGCTGCTCTTTTTTGCGCCCCGGTTCTCTTTCTGCGTTAACAGTATCTCTGAGTACCTCTTAAAAACGGCGCAATCTGTTAGTGTTTCGTACATTTAAGTTAAATGTTAAATGATTTAACATAAGAAAAGTTTTATTTTAGTCTTGAAACAAACGCCGTGCGGGTGGGACGTGTGCCGCTCAAATTGAAAGCTCCAGTTATTTTTGTCAGTGAAATGCTGTTTTCTAAAGAAACTTTGAAAATTAACTTCAACGACGTACAGTAACAGAAATGCAAAAATAAAGGTGGGCCAAATAGGTACATATTCATATGTATAAGCCCTATTTTTGTCAGTTAAAATCCGAAGTAAAAGCTCGGCTTATATACATCTTGTCATATATGTACGAAGTACGTGTGTAGCTTGCCGGGCTTTATAAGTGACTGCTGTTTTAATTGTGCTACCGGTGAATTATTGTTGTTATTGCCCACAATAATTAAAAATGCCACGACCTTTAAATTCTCCGCGACGATGCTGAAAATGCAAGTGCAAAAAATATCCGTGAAAAAGTATGAACTGTAAGAAAAATACATATACATACACACTCGCATACATGACGATCATTCATTATTGCTGCTGCTTCTTCTTCTTCTTGCGCGACGTGTTTCGCTTAAGCTTACCTGGCTGTGTGCGTGAGTGAGAAAACGCGAGAGTGTGAGTGTGAGTGCCGAGAAGCCGAGCTTTCAAGTTAAAGTTCTTTAGCTTGCGTCGGCGTAGCGTTGGCAGCAGCAACAGGTTAGACCCGTATACAGGTTGGTTGGCATTTTTCGTCTCAGTTTGTCTCTCTCTTTTGTTTACTTTTGTATGCATTATTTGCATGTGATTTGCTAATCATTCATATTGAATATTGAATTTGTTTTAAGAACTCGCTACGAATGGCGAATAGTTTTCTGCTGAGCTTTTCATTTCTATCTCTTTCCTCTTCTCGCTCACTCTCTTATTACCTGCTTTATTTATATCATTGATCCCTTCTCGCTTGATAAGTACTTATCAGATGACTCAGCGGACACGTTCTCAGATCTCTTGTGCTTCCACATGATATTCTTAATGTCATTGGCACATTCCACTCCAGCAATGTTTGCTAAAAACCGCCGATTTCAATCTTACCCAACTTATCATGCTGGATTTATACGTGACGGAGATGCCGATATCGGGTATCATAAAATAATATACATAAATATAGATTCATACGATTCGAGGACATATTTCTAGAATATATGTAGATACATTTATTGTGCTCTCATTTCACGCATAAAAGAGTGTTCCAAAAATAGTATTGGGCCCAACCTCATTTTATGTTTTATTGCCAAATTGGCATTGTATGTGTAGGTGTGTGTGTGCTTCCAGGACTTGATGACGTTAACAAGCGCTTGAATATTCTATTTCATTGACCCTAAGATACTATTTATTTCACTAAGAAAACTATAGATAGAGGATGAGAGAGATAAATTTTTTTTTTGAGTACGAAGATGTAAACAAAAAAATCTTAATCAATTGTATTAACCATAATATGGATTAAGAAGAAATAATAATAATAATAATTAATTTTTATTTAATAAAAGTTAAATTTATATATAGATCTACTACAATTAAAATTATTTTTACCCAATCGGCAATTAATCGGCCTTAATCGGACATTCCAATAATTTGTATTATCGTGAAAGCTTTCGACTTAAAGTGGAAGTATCAGTGTAATGGATTGTCTTTTTGGAGCAGCCAAACCTCAAGTGTTCCCATTTGAGGTGCTTTATAGGTCATTCGATTGGATAGGTCGCCATGTCATATGATGGCACTGGCGTGCTGCACCCATTTGGCCAGAATGTGAGTTGGTAATTAGCTTTTAGGTCAGTATCTAAATGCGACCTTTTGTTAACGAAACAACACAAAATGAATGAAATTCCCTTGCGTGTCTGACTAAGATCAGGGGCATATTCAGAAGGAAGTTCTCGTTTCTCGTTTGCTAAATTATAGCCAAAGTTACGAGACTTTTGGCCAAGGTTAGCCTACAGTGACAATTGTGACGTTTGGTCAAACTGGGCACACCCACAACCCGGAGTTGGAGTTCGTACATGACGTCAGTGTTTATTGTTCACATTTAATGTTGTGCTTGGTTTTCTTTTTAATTTATTTTCATTTCCCTCTTTTTTGGCCTCATTTGACTTTGGGCAGATTGCAAACTGTGCTTCATTTAAATTCAAATTTGCAATTGCCACCGCACTGCGACAGCAACAATAACAACAACAACGATAACAAATCTTAAGTTTTCTAATTGCTTTGCCATTTGCTAATTAAGTTTTACAGTTGAAAAACTTAAAGCCCTTATCACAGTGCAAATTTTCGCAGTCGCGGAAAAGTTTGCATTTTGCACCCCCTCTCCACAAGCTGCTTACCTTTTCATTTGTTGTTGTTGTTGTTGTTGTTGTTAGTGCACTTGTTACCTGCCGTGACTGAAAGTCATTTAAAGTGTTTTCGTTGTTGCCCGGCGCTCTACAATATAATTATTTATAAATGTACAATGTTTTTCCCAGCGGAAAACGGGGCTAACTATGCAAATTTTCATGCAATTCCTCGACTCGAAAGTAAATGAGTTACCCCCGTTAAATTATTTTCGAATATTAAATGAGGCCTCTGATAAGACGTTGAGTTATGTACGAAAGGCGGTCGACAGTTGCATTTTTATTTTATATACACAAAGGTAAAGGCAACGTAAATCTTACTATTTGCACTTTGACTCAACTAATTGTTTTTTGATGATTAAGATGACTGAATGAAGAAATGAATCTTGAATGGAATTAAGTTATAAACTACATTCAGCTTAAATATGTTGAACAACGATCCAAATAACCAGAGTAAGAATTCTAAAATAAATATATTAAATATTTGGCTTAAATGTTTTTACGTTGTATTAAACTACTCAAAAAAATTATTTTAAGCTAAATAAAAAGTGCAAAATATTATAGAGTATTTTGATTTGAGTTTTTTTAACAATTATGAAATTTTGAATTTTAGTGTTTGTAATTCTTATTTATTTTCCAAAATTGTATAAAAGTTTTCTACTGAGATATTCAGTTGTGTTTTTTTGCTGTATAATTTTAATTTTAGTAAAAAGAGATTTGTTTCAACAACTCGTAAGCCTATAATATAATATTACAGCACTCGCTTCGTTTTTAGACATTTGAACTATCAGTACAGGGGTCGGCACTCGAAGTGTTACCAATTAAAAATGCTGTAATTTTGTCAATTTTTTTATTTTTCATTTCAAAACTTCAGATTATTTTGAAAACATTTCAAATTTTAGGAAAATGTATTTGTTGTTTGATGTAGCCACCCTTTTCGCGGATTACAGCATCGAGTTTGGTCGGGAAGGCTTCACACGCAGCACGAATGTAGCCTGATGGTATTTTGTTCCATTCTCGGAGAAGAGCAGTTTTCAAAACGTTGACCGTCTCATATTTTTTAGTTGACACTTTGGCCTCCAGAATGGACCATATGAAAAAATCCATTGGATTTAAATCTGGGGAATATGGCGGCCATTGCTGTGATAAAATGATGCTGGGAACGTTGTTTTGTAAAAATCGTTGGGTTTGTCCGGCCTAATGAGATTGTGCCGAGTCTTGTTGAAATATCTAATGGTTTCTACGGAATTTTTTTCGTGCCCAAGGTACCAAAGCATCTTTAAAGATCTTTTTAAGGTAGATATGTTGGTTAACCTTTACGCCCTGCTCGATGAAAGCCAGTGGTGAGCGTCCTGTGGCAGTTACTGTGGCCCAAACTATCACTGATGCAGGTGCTTGCTTTCGCAGAGCAATCCGTTGGTGTAAATTGTCGTCTGATTTGTCCTTTAACCATACGCGATCGATCTGCTTATTTACAAATTGCTGAACTATAAAAATTTTTTGATCAGAAAATGCAATATTTTCAAGTTCGCCACAAACGTGCAAGTGTTGCACTTTTGCGCTTCAAGTCCATTTAGAGAACTTTTTTTCACTGCGACATATATCGATATACTTTTGTAAGCTTGTAGAAAATTCATCAGACAAACACTAGCCAAAACATGAGCGCGCGGTCTTTTGCCGTTTGGATGCTAGAGCAGCGTTTTGCTGGTAACACTTCGAGTGCCGACCCCTGTATATTGATATAAGCCACCGTCTTATTAGTATTTCTTAATGTAGTTTAAGATGTGTATTTTCCAAAACTTGTTGGCTGAATAAATTTGATGCTTTGGCCGTGGCACGCGTTGTTCTGTTGACAGATATTTTGAGTTTTCCATTTTCTGGGCGACCGACAATTTGGTTATGGACACGTTTGAGTGTCTTATCGGTCAAGTTACTGAACATGTCTGAAAGTTGTATACAATAATGCTTATAATATGCAAATGCAGCAAATTTAACGGCCAGGGAAAGCTTCGCATAAAGCATAATATTTTAGAAGAACCTGTAATACTTGTACTAAACTATACTGTGGAATATCTACGAAAAATGGAAGTTATCTTCGATGGTATCTGTGGAGAGTTTCATCTCCCGCAAGATGGTCTCCGTATAGGGTCAGCTGTACCATGTTAACTTGGCCAAATCACAGTGGGCATCGCTTAACTTTAATTTCAACCTTATTCCAAAAATAATTTCGTTTTCAATGCACAAATTGTTGGAACCGGTTTAACAGTTAACAGCAGACACACTCATACATTGAGGTATGTTATTTACCAAAATAAAAAACTGAGTAAAAAGTAGGTGACGTTAAGCTCCGTTAGCCCTGCAACAGCCACAACAACAATAGAAGCCAAACTGGTTGTTGTTGTTTTTGTTACTTCTCTCGTTTTGTTTGCTGCGCTTCCACCAAAGAATTAAACAACAACGAAATCGTCGAGCCCCAGAAAGAAAAAAAAAACGAAATTTGTCTGCACAGTAGAAAAAATTTATCAAGTCTACCACGCCCACACCCTTTCATCTATCTGAACACATATTTATACATATAGGCAGACATATTTACATAACCTGTGGGAGAGAGATAGAGATGGGGAGAGAGCTTTGGTTGACTGGCCAAATACCCGTTACAACAACAACAAGAACAACATCAATAATATAAACAAAACACGTCACAGTTGCGTGGTCAGCTTTTGTGCGAATGTAGAGAAGAGAAGAAAAGCGCGAAGAAGAGAGCGGCACGCATGCCTGGTGGGAAGCTTTTGGGCGTCAGCTTCATGGCCATTTGAAGCCAGCAGCGAGAGCAACTTGTTGAATGCAAATTTTTGCATTCCCTCTCACGATCCAGCTCGTTCTCGCTCACGGTTGTGTTTGTGCTCTCTCTCGCTCTTTCTGGCTCTCATGCCTGCGCAAGCTGCGTAATTAAGTGACCGGTAATTGAGTTTTAAAACATCGGGCTTTATGTGGCCCCTCTATGGATCGGTCACTATCTCTGAGCCTATTTGGCTTTGTTTGCTGCACTCGCTGCCTTTTAATTGATATTTATGCAGCTAGTTAAATTTGCAGCTTAAGTGAGCGAGATAGACATAGAGCGAGTGCGAGTGGGAGTTGGAGTGAGAGTAATGGAGCGATGCAATGAGAAGGCTGCGGTCCAGTGATTCTTTTCTCATGTTTCATGCCTGTTTTGGTTTTGGTTTTATGTGCTACTCTCTGTTGTTTTGCTTTGTTCTTATTGAGGAAGGTAGAAAGCTTGTTGCATTGATTTCATTCATTCTGAAACTGCAACAAATAACTTAAAATTAATTGTAGACAGGAAATTAGTTTGTTAGTTCATAAAATATAATGGAAATTGAATTGCATTACCTTTTAAGCAGAAGCACTTCGCTATTAAAAACTCATTGAACGTTTTTAGTGTGGAAATGAATGTAATGAAAATATTTTAAATATTCGTTTAGAGAATACAATACATTTGTCCGATAGATAATGAATATGTAAAAAAAATAATTTAAAATAGTTTCGTAAATTTAAAATAAATACCTATGTAATTATTATTCATTCATTACATGACTTAGAAGTCAAATATCTAAATTCACATGCTTCGAACTTGAGTTTCGTGTTGTACTTCCGTTTATTAAATGATACACATCTGTCGCATCTTGGCCATGACAATAATTACGTTTGTTCTTATCAACTCATAGCATGCTTTGACGGAACTAAGCACAAAGTAAATTACAAATGAACGGAGAGGCAAAAACACTCAAATTGCATGGCAATTACCCAGAGACCCACCTGGATATCTAAGCTACCGTTGACTGCTTCTATGCCAGCCACAAAAAATGCAACTGACAAGGTAGTTTAACTAAAAGATACTCTCTAGACAATTGCAAAGTAATTACAAAAGCTTATCGCTTTTCAAGGTGATAATAAAATTTAATAAGTGACCGTTTACATTTTTCATTGCTTTTATCATCAGGCCGACCTTACCACATGAGGTTTTCTTTCCCATTACAGGGTATGTACATTTCACAATTAACAACGACAATTTGTATGCAATTCACAAAAATAACATTGCTGCGATCATGGGGATTGGGGTTAAGAGCGGAATCGGTAGGGCACTAGCGTCATAAAATTGGAAACTCTAGAAATTGCGTGAATCACGATAGACAGTCCCCAAAAGAGCGTGACAGAAGCAATCGAAGGCGGAGGGGAGGGGAGTGTGTGTATGTGTGGGCGGAAATCCGAAAAAAGCACTTGAAATCAAAGTAAAACAATTGAGTTGACAACCGATTGGGCTCGAGATACTTTTATTGGCTTTCGAATTACTTTCAAAATCTAGGCGAAGGAAGAAAAACATTATAAATAACAAAACAACGGCGATGGGGTTTAAACCACAACCCACCAGCAAGAGAATGTGCCATTGAACAAAAGCTTATGAAAAGTATAAATTAATTGTACAATTGACCCCATTAACTAAACGAGTAGTTGCCTAAACTGTGTGCACAAATTTTGAGTGCCATTTGAACGCTTCGAATACTCGAATACGAATTCGAGCACCAATTTGCTTAGTTTGCACAAATACAAGTACGACTATGTTTACTTTTCAGTTTGTTTGCCCAAGTTCCGCGACTTCTTGTGACCTTTCCAAGCATTTTTTGAGCGGTTCTCTGTTAAGATCACGTTGATTGTGTCTTTAACTAATGGTCTTCGATCTATGACCCTTCTCTGAATTACTCATAAATACTTGTAACTTCCCCGATGACCTGTGTTGTAATCAACGTTGCGTAAGGGATAGAAAAGAAAAACATTTTGAATAAATCGATCATAACACTTTTAATTAATTTTGATAGCTAAGTAAATCAATAAAATCTATTACTAAAACTTTTATAAATATCCAGTTATTAAAAGAATCTATCATATTATGTTTGCATATTGACTGACTTTTCTACGACAATCCAATATACAAATGTTTTTGACAACAAATTTTGCCCAGGTTTTATTGTTGATTCCATAAAAATTGAAAGATGCTGTTATTTTTGTAAAATGAGTTACCTAATGAGACATTTCCGAAAATATGTATAATATATTCGTAAAGATGCAAAATCTTAAAAATATGTTTTGAATATAAGTTAATGTTGAAATTTCAATAATCTCAAATTACAAGATACAATTTATTTTGATTGTATTGTTAGAGGTAATTTTATTCTTATGTCGGCAGCGGCATCTTACTTACATTTATGAAATAAATAAGTCTCACTCCTCGCAGATATTCGCGGTCAAGGTTATTAACCCAAACCACGCCTCAGTTATTTTTGTGAATATTTATGCTCACGTCTTGAGAAGGAGAAAACAAAAAGCGAAAAACATCATAATACGATATTATGTATACGCTGCGTAAGCTAACGAAAGACAAGAGCGAAGAGGTAGCTGGCATATAAGAAATTAAAATGTCTCAGAATGTTAATTAAAGATATGCCAAAAGCACGTTGTGGACAAATGACAATATCAACCGGTTCAATAACTGACAACTGAAAGATATAAATTGAAGTACATTAAAAGGGCAGCGGCCAGAAGATGATGATGTTATTGTTGTGGCTGAGTCAACCCCATAATATTCAATGTGTACTTAAAGACCTGAAATTATTAAACAAATAATAAAATCATAAATTTCGCACAGATACGTATTCCAAATTTCATTCATTAGAAACATATTTGTTTCTGCCTTACTGACCTTTTCTTTCCCAAATGAAAAGTTTGTTTTGATGAGGTCTGATGGGATAATAATAATGGAAAGCTTATAGGCTTTTATGTGTTACTTCCAAGGAGCAAAGCTTGATGATTGATGTTCAATGTAAATTAAAATAACTTATTTAAAATGGGAAAAAAGGGTATTTACACTTTAGGCAACTTTTAATTACATTGTGTGGAAGTCTAACCGGTAATTTCTTCATGTGTCAAAGTATTTTTATCTCTTTATTAGACAAACAGTGAATAATTTTATACGCTAAACTAAGTGTGATGTTTATGCATGACTTTTACATTTATTGTAAATGCACAAAAATATATTAATAGTGTTTTTGTTTGCAAAACGTGGAGAGCTTTATTAAATTTTTAAATTTTTCTCTTCACATGTAAAAATGAAAGCCTTAATTTACACATAATAAACATTTATTTCCATTTCAAAGAGACGTGTAAACAAAGCCAACTGTGAAAGCCTCATCAAAGCATAAAGCTCTCGCACTTTGACCTCCAGCTTCAGCTTCACACGTTGCCAGGGATTCACCTGCTCATCTAGGCATGGCAATCTTTGCTTCGTCTCTGTGTCTGCCCCTCCCATGGCTGTTGTTTGGTCTTTTATGCTGTGTCAGCTGATGAACTGAACTGATATCTGCAATTTCACACCCATATTTAAACAGGCTGTCGGACAGATAAGCTGATAGACTCACTGGCAATTAGGCATTGACAAGATCCTGTCGATAGAACACGTGTACGACAACTCTGGCAACTGTTTGACTGGCGTTTTAATACTGGCGTTGGATCTATTTAATGCTAGCAATCTTAAAATTGTTTAGACAATTGTTACGAATATTTTGTTAAATCGGTGAATGTATGCTTAAATATATTAAAGTTTATATTTTATTAAAGTTGTGGGAGTTATACTGGGGTGCAATAGAAATCACTTTCGCTTGAATTTCACTTAAATTTCATACAAATTTGAGTGAAATTCAAGCGAAAGCGATTTCCGTGGCACCCGCGATAGAGTATTAGATACTTTTTCAACGGCCTCATCAAAATTGAAAGTGAACTACTATATTGGGATTTGATTTAGATTTTTTGATTCGTATGCCGATATTGGTTAAATGGTTAAATTTATGTTCAATTATTATTTCTTTCTTTTTTAAAAACGTCTCCACAAAAAAAAGTGCAATTTAAGTGGCTTTTTAGTCTCATTTACGAAATACAAATCAGAAGACATGTTTAGTTTGGAAAGATATATTCATTTGAATTGTCTCATTTACGAAATTCAAATGGGAAGACATGTTTTGTTTGGAAAGATATATTCATTTGAATTGTAAAATACTCTTAAAGGAAATGGAATTGTAAAGAGTCGAAATCTTTTAATTCTCAGCTAAAAGTTAGCTGTTAAGTCTCGAAATGGCAACAATTTCCGCTTAATACGAAGAGAATCACAATAAATCTGAGAGATGAAGTCGAGCTTCTGTCTTTTCCTGTCCCAGCATGTAATAAGTTGAGTTTACATGTGAACAGAGGTTCTCAAGCTGCATACACGCTAACCTCACGACAGAGACAATTTGTGGCTGGTGATCGAGACTTAGGTAGCAGCTAACATATAACAACAGAGTCATGGAAGTAGGTCACCACACATGGTTTTTCTAGAGGGGGATCTGTCTGGTCTCTATGAACTATGGTCGGTGGTTGTCTATTCCAAGTTGAGTGCAGTCGTTGTCATCACTGTCGGTTATGTTGTATGTATATTATAATTGTTGCTGTTCTTGTTTGATTTGTAGTTACCACATTTCTTGGTTTCGTTACGGAAGCTGTTGACGTCTGGCCATTAGACTACCAGACTCTTTGGCTCTTTTCTTTTCTAATTTTCACGTTCGAGTGCATCGTGAAAAACTTTTACTTTGTGACGTCTTCAGCTCCATCGATTTGTTTTTCTTTTCGGTTTGTATTTTTGGTGAAAGTTTTTCTTAACTGCTTTTTAGGGTTTCAATTAACACAGCTGCAAAAGTGACTTCTCCCCCACATTCTCCGCTCTCTCTCTCTCTCTCTCTCTCTTTGGCATCTGCTTCATAAACTGTCAGCTGCTTGTCTAAACTTTTTGTTGCAAGTATTTATCTTTCATTATGACAACTTGGACAAAAAAATATGCAAGTTGTGCAAACAATCAACCTGCCAACACCCCATGCTGGACTTTATGCATAAGTACATTGACAGGCCCTCACTATCTGCACTATCAACCTAACTACCTTCGTTGTGTGTCCCATATGTGTGTCGTCGACATTGTCATTAACGCAGTTGAGTTTCTTGCCTCGTTTCTATCACGCTGCCAACTGCTGGTCTCTTGGTAACAATGGCTTTTGTGGCTGTCAAATAGTGTCCGTTCTACACGGCAACACTCTTTCTCTTTTTTCTGTTTTCTGTCTCTGTCGCCCTCTGGTACTTAGCATGCTTAGCATTTAACATAAATCAGGCTTTCAAACTCTCCTGGCCAGGCCAAGCAATTAACTTTAATGGTGATGCAATGTTCTCGAAGGATATTCTTGCACTATACTTTGCAGTTTAGATTTCAATATATTCCATTTAAATAAAACAGACTTCTTAGCTTATATTTAAATTAATGAGCTATAACCTCTTTCTATGCAATATTAATTATTAAATATTAAGTATGTATTTAACTGTAGTCAATCTCAAATTTCAAACATCTTTTCCAAGTTGAGTCTATTAAATAACAACTTTTCCAGCTAGT